>JBBMOC010000059.1:887857-926834 GCA_037975185.1 Centropyge bicolor | reverse complement strand
TAGTCTCATAAGCTGTTTTTCTACTCCATGACAACTCTGGGGGGGGGCGAATTTTTTTTATAAGCCGCTCGTTTAAAATATACAGCATACATCATTATGCACAATTCATAGCTGTCAATCTAAGTGGCACCACTTTGATTGACAACTAGCCACTGACGGTCTAAAGGGCGTCACCCCGGCTCATTCTAGTCACTGAGTTTGGGAAAGAGATCGTCGTGAGGTTAGCCGGCTAGCAACGATATTTAGCATTTAACCTAGCTGGTTAGCCGTAGCTAGTTTGATTATTTCGGATAAAGCGGCTTTTTTCAGCCAATAGCGTTCATTCAGCCAGCTCATAGGACCCGCCTCAGCTCCGCCCTCGCTCCACCTCTTTGTCCATATTTGGAGTAACCGGAGGTAGGCTACCAAGATGGCTACGCACTACGATTTGCTTCATTTTTGCTCTTCAGAAACCTATGGGTGACGTCACGGACACTACGTCCATATTTTACACAGTCTATGATGGGGCCACAGTATTTCAGCATTTCATCCCAAGACCTCTGAACCACTCATGTCTCCAGTTTGTTAAGCAGCTCCACCAGAGGTTTGTGGATCAGCTACGTCAGCTACAGTTACGTCGCAACATCACTGAGAAAAAGTGACAGAGAAAGCGTCCACAAAAATGGCAAGAATCGCGGGTGAGATGATGGATCAAAGCTTCTGTGTTTGCACTTGCCATTGATTAGTGAAAGGAAATGGATCAGGCTAAGATATTCAAAACGTTAAGCGAAAACTCTGATGGTGGAACTGTGTTACAGAACTAGAAAGCAACTTATTAAAGCGATTCTTTAACCAGCATTAATTGACTTTTTGGCCACTTGGGGCAGAGCAACAAGCTGCCAACACTGCATAATATCAGACATGAAGCGACATTAACTTAAATTTGAAATTGTGTTTCTGGTCATTTGATCCATTGTTGTGATGAAAATGTTGTTTAGAGCAGCTTTAAAATCTAGGGAAATAAAACAATCACAACCACTGGAGATAAATGAGAAGTGACCCTTTGAAGAATAAAAGAGTAATTAACACATATTCACTGTATAATCATGTTGCCAGTTTTATCTGTTGCCTGCTAGATGAGCTATTGATTTCTAACCATGTCTTTTGTTCATTTATTCCCCCACCACATCCCGACTATGCTTGTCCTTGCGTACACAGTCGCTAACAATGCTCCTATTCCCTTTAAACCTCAAAACCCTATCAGCATACAAGACACTTGAGAATAGAGACTCGACAAACAAACAGAGAAAGGAGAAAACAGATTTGCATAACTTGGCTTTGCTGGTCGCATCTATGTGCCTTACAAATTGCATCAGCTGAGATCATTAGCATGAATGAGCGTGGAAGCCTGACACAGCAATATGAAAGGCTAGAGAAAGGCAGAGAGAGGATGATTATATGGAATCTGTGAGCGGGCCTATCTCTGGCACACACACATTGCCGCTGCTGTCACAAGACAAGCTGTTGCCAGTCGGCAGAGGAGCGTGGAGACGTGGAGGAGACAGAGAACGGGTGGTGTTTATTCTCCATGAAGCAGCGCAGTCCGACTGAAGGCCAGGGCGGCTGCTGGTGACAGGGCGGCGCGGCGTGATTGACTGCACAGCCCGTGGAAATTATCACTGGGGACTGAGGAATAAAGCAGAATAAGCCCGGCGCTATCGCATGTCACCGTCCCCTGTGCGGAGTAATATGCATGTCACCCAAGTCTGACGGACTGTCTGGGCAAATGTAACGGTGCCGTCTGAGATAGCGAGGGATTACATTTTTCATTAAAGCTGCACGAGGCAGCCTGGAACGTTAGCAGCTCTGCACATCAGCAAGAGGTCACATCATGTAGCGAGATGGCAGTAAACTACACACAGTATGCTCGCGTTTACACAGGCGGCAGGACACCAAAGATGACGACCAGTCAAAGAGAGGTGGAAGGTTTGTCTCACCATCGATGGGGGGGGACGGGTTGTACAGATGCAGCGTCAGCATGTTTGGTGGGATGGACTGATTCTCTTTGACATCTGTTTGTGAGAAACAAATCTCTTATGGTTTAGAAATGAAATTATTAATTACTACTACTACTACAAGTAGAAGTAATAATAACTAGAAAAGCACTCGGAGAGCGCAGACCTCCACCAAGCAGCACAGTTCCCCCAGCTTATTGTGACTTGCACCCCAAAATAATAGTCCTACCTTTGATTTATCTATTTCAATGGATTCCTGGACCATAAAAACAGACCCTTAGCAATTGGAATCACATTGATATAATGTTTAGTTTAATAGTTATATCCGAAAATCCACATTTTAGTAATGGCGGTTTTTCGGATCACCTCCAAAATTTAATCATTTGTTCCTTGTCCCAGAAAGGACATTTCCTGAATATGTCATCAAAATGTGTCCATAATTTTTTCAGTTATGTTGCAAACAAACAGACAAACCAACGCCGGCAAAAACTATAATAATAATAATCATCATCATCATCATCATGTTAAAGGTTTAATGTGAACTACAACCAGGAAAGTTTCAACTTTTGTCAGGGGGCCAAATATTTTGGTTGGAGGACCAGAATCGGCCGATGAGCCACTATTTGCCAACTACTGGTGTACATGTTCTTCACTAGAGGTTCATTTGAAGCAATAGGGTCCAAACTAAACTGGCCTATTCCGGCTTTGGTATCTATCATAGTAGACCAACTGGGACCAATTGAGATTCTGTTCTAATAGAATTTCAACTTGTAGAGTTGTTCTCCTTCCAAAGATATAACAAAGACAAAGTTGTGCTTTGGTCTTGTTTTGACTCTCATATCCACTGTTATAAAGACTTTTTGATTTGTGTAACTTGACAAAGCAGTGCACCTTTTTAGGGTGAATTCATTTCCATTTTTGTGGACAATAATAAAAGAAGTTTAGCACTTTTCAAAATGAATATTATACAGTGACAAATGTTTTGAACTAATTAAACAGACAAATAACAAAAAGCACAATGGTTATCAATTAGAAAAGAGAGAAATTGGTTGGCTAATAAATAAGAAATAGTTTTAAATCAGGGTTTACAGGAAGTTTTAGGAACCTGGTGATTCTCCTCTGGTCTTCAACCCAGACAAAAACGGCTAGAAGGTTTTTGTCTGAGGCCTTCAGGCTGTGGACAGGATGCTGCAGGGAAAGCAAGTCTGAAATCTAATCTGGAGTCTGGCCAATGAAGAGCTCAATCAGAGTTTAAAAGCAACCCCAAAACAAACAGTGAGGCATGGTAAAAGCAGTTTTATGATCTTTCTTCTTGGTTTGTGTTCAGTCTTGCAGCTGCAGTTTGTACTAGTTGAAGCCTGTTGAGTGATTTCTGGCGCGCACCTATCACTGCAGTTGCCCAGACGTGGGGGAACAACGGCGTGATGTGTACGACAGTGTCTGCATCTTTGAAACTCAAAACAATGGGACTGCTATAGATTTAGGTACACTTTCCTTAAGCAAACACTGGATCATGGAGAGAGGATTGTCAAAAATGAAAAATCTGATGGATTACCTATCTTAAGAAATTTTGAACTCTCTGCAAGTTAATTTTCATAATGATCTGAAATGGCCTGAAACCACTGTCTTGAAGATGGGGAAGTTGATGCATGCAGATAACCATGGCAGTGCATGAATGTATTTAAGCAACATTAAGTTTGTTTTCAAGAAATCCCTCTCATTGGAACACACACGAAAACATGGGATTAAGTGTCATTGACTGAGGTCGGTTTAGCAGCATCAAACATGCTGAACATCCAAAGGCTCTTGACCTTCAATAAGAATGCTCTTTGTCACAAATGTTATGTGAACACGTCAATAAGATCTTGCACCAGTATTGAACGAGAGCCAGCTTTTTTAATGTCGCTCATACCTGATAGGAAGAGCTTGTAAAAAAAATGCCACTATTAGCCTTCGTTACAAGGCACTTATAAAACTACAGTGGGTCTTTGCTGATTGGACTGACAGCCTTTTTATCAATGGTGCTCAGCTGGCAAATATTATTGAGTGATACTGAGTATTTCCATTCAGCCACCAGTGATTTTTCATGATTCAGCCAATGTCTTCCAATGTTATTTTCAAATCCATTCAAATCCAAATCCAGATTGAAAGAGATTGCCTTTGCTAGCCCCAGATCCATGCAGTGGATGGGCTGGCTCATAAGGGATGAGTAAACCCAGCAAAACCTTTCACCAGGCGCCACACAAGACTGAATCAATCCTAAAGTTCAACCTTTTAAGTCTTTATGGAAGCTGCAAGTAATTGGCTGTCCTCAGTTATGAGTCCTCTACAAGTCTGCTTGGAGACTAACCATCTTTTATTGGCCCGACTTTTAAAGGCCTTCGCACGGGACCGGGTCGTGCTCCCATCTCAGCTGGCCGGCGGTGGGACAGACAGTTAAAGATGCAGGGTGCTTTCTTGATGAAGCCTTGGCCGATGATGACGGCGAGCCGGACTGGGATTTGCTTGATGGCTGTCAATTTTACAGCTGACCTTGAGTCGAGATCCTCTTGGAAATTTATGGCAAATAATGTTCTAAGGAGTCCCATTTCCAAGATTCACTGTCACTTTGCACTCGACCATCAGTCTGCCTCAGAAGACAATCTGCACTCCTGACAGGGTGGTCCCATAAAAAGTATTGCCAGCCACCTTGGTGTCCTATCCAATTATGTGAAGAGGAAATTAATACTTTAAAAAGCTGCTAGTTTTTAACAGTTATTGCAATTTATGCTACCTGTTTCACAGGCACATTAAGACTGATTGACTTGAGGCATCATTACTTCCTGTGTGGTGCCAGGATGGCGGTTAAGTGATGTAATAGTTACTGAATATTCAAATCTTCCTCCGACCTGAGTCTCACTGGTAACATGGGGAGCTGGAGCCACGATCACTTCTGTCAGGGCGGAGGGTTCAGGACTCAGGCGCATCACACTACGCTGCTTCGAAAAAAGTCTTTAATGAAAATAAATGAAGTATTAACAAAACTCACGCAAGGGATGACAAAATCCAAACAGAAACACAGGCAAGACTTGGCAAGGGAATTCATGGACGTGAAGGTGAACATCGAGAAGCGTGGTCATAAAACGTGACGTGAAAACAGACGATCCGGCATAAACGAACAAAAAACAACGGACTTAAATAGTGTCCTGGTGGTGATTAGCATAAACAGAAAACACAGGTGACATGATGAGGAGGGTGTGGCTGGTAGGTGACATGAATCGGAGACAAGACACTGGACATAGAAATATGACAGACAGAACAGAAACCAAAACACAGAACCAGAACAGATAGAACTAAACATTACATTACATATGACGAGACTGTGAAAAGGCAGAACAGGACAACGACAAGACTACAACATGACAGGACTGAACTGAAAGAACTAGGACAAAACACAGGCAAAAACTAAGACAGAAAACTAAGACATAAAGCTAACACAGAACACAGCAAGACAAATACAAGAATGAACATGAACACATGAACAGGATTATGGCAGAAACGAAACTATGGCAAAACAGAAACTATAGTATAACCGTGACAAGACCAAAACCAAAGGCTGAACTAAGACCTGAGTGCAAAACTGTGACAACTTCTCAGCTGAGCCTGGCTGTTTATTACTGTGACTGATGTTTGTTAGAATAGACATTAATTCTGAATAGGTCTGGATTTGCTGGTTGAATTGTTTCCAAGGCTAACCTTTGAACATGAGCTTTGGGGAGTGACCAAAACAGTGAGATTGCAGGCACAAACAATTGGAATAAGTTTCCCTCGCAGCTGGGAGGGAATGATCTTTCATGTAGTTGTTGTGCCAGACTGCAGTGCTGAACAGAGAGCTGAGTGTGATCTGCGTTCCGGCTATTGTCACAGATAATGTTGCCTGGATGCTGGAGGCAGACGTTCACTTACTTGAAGGAGCTTTTGTGTATCCTCGTTATCAGCGGCTCCTCATCCCAGCGCTGGGTAAAAGTTAAAAAGTCACTGTCGGAGGGGCTGCTTCGTGCCCTGATGTACGAAACTTATAGCTATTTATTTCTTTTATTAATCCTCAATTTTTTTAATTTTAAATTTTTTAATTTAACAATTTTTAGACTAATACATATCGTAGTTTTTAGCTCCAGTGTTTCCTCATGGGGGCCCTCCGCAGCGGTAGTTATGCCTGCTCTCAATAGGGGGGGCACTGTCCTGGGGACCCCTCAGTGTGCACCCCGGCCCAGGTGGGGGTCCCTGGGGCGGTGCTCCCTGTGGATGAGAGTTGTGGCCCCCTCACGTTGTCCTCACCTGGACCCTTGGTGTCGTGTGTGTGTGTGTGTGTGTGTGTGTGTGTGTGTTTGCGTGTGCGTGCATTTGCATTTGTGTGCTTGGTTTGTTTTGCTTTATTTTATCTTGTCTGATTTGTAAAGCACTTTGTGTTACACTTGTATGAAAAGTGCTATATAAATAAATAAAGTTTGAAGTTTGAAACGAATCACACACTCAGCACTCAAAACTCGCAGTATCTGTAGCTTCTATCTGTTCTTACATCTTGCTGTCGTATAGATAAATCTGTTTACTGCTTGACTTTGAGAGTTTCACCGTCGTCAGCAGTGCCGGGAGGCTGCTTTATCTTCCAACACGCAGATAAAGCATACATTGGAAAATTGTTCGAAACACATGTAAATAGCACAACTGCGACACATAAATCCAGTTTATTAAGAAACGTGTTGTTTGTCCCAAATGTCTCTCCACTTGGCCATGCTGGTGCCAGAGGTGCACAGGTGAAACTGAAAGTCCAGATGAAAAGTGTTGTCCCTAATTGTGTGTCTGTCCATGAAAAACACACTGTAACATATACCACAGAAAAAGGTATAGTAAAGTCATCTTTTTTCAAACACTGTGTAGCCCTATTTTATATCTATTTGATCTCTTGTCAACTTGCCCTCCCGACACTTGTTGCTCATTTTGATGAGCTGTCTACTGTGAAACAGCATCTACCCTCAGGCCGAGTGAAGAGACATTTGTATAAACCCCCACAGGTGTTTACTGAAAAATATACATCGTGCTCCCCCGTGTTTTCTCTGCTACACATTCAGCTTTGTTTTTCTGACATATTTTGCTGTTCTCCATCATTCTTGTTCTTCCTTCCTGACAGTCTCAGTGAAGGTTAATGCTGGCCAGCCTGCAGCAAATGACATATCACACTTCTTAAACAGCACTGTAAAGTCACTTACATTCATTTAGACCCAGTGACTCATTTGGTTACATTAATTCTATTTTTCTAATTTTACTAAAGTTGCACATTAGGGATGTTTTTTTTATGGCGGAGGCTGACATAGTCTGAATACCAAAAACAAATTTCCCATTTACCCAAAAACTTTTTCAGTGGATCAATATGAAATGTCTTTTCACGTGTTAACACACTCCTGATATGTTTGTATTAATTTCAGCACAGCCAGTTAATGGAAAAGAAAAATACCAAAACTGACATTAAGCGTCTACTAACAAGTGCTATGTGTGTATCCAAAGCCTGATCTACCTTATTCCTCTGTCCTCTCTCTACCTGCTCTCACATTGAGGATAACCATGCTAAATAAGTTGTGGTGTTTACTGACTAGTGTTGATGTGTATTAAGGAGCCCCTTAGGGGACATGGGGGAAATTTTTTGAAGGGTTAAAAAAAAAAAAAAGATCAAGTTTTGCGAGATCTCGCAAAAGTGTTTACATTAGGAGCATGTTCTTCCGGAAATGACAATAGACACAATCATTGAGTTGTATGTACCGGTGTTGATTTTTTTTTGTGTTCAACGTTCGCAAAAAGGGAGACATGGAGGACGATTTGGGGCGTTTCCCCTATCAACACATGCTCCTAATGTAAACACTTTTGCGAGATCTCGCAAAACTTGATCTTTTTTTTTTTTTTTTAACCCTTCAAAAAAATTTCCTCCATGTCCCCTAAGGGGCTCCGTAGTGTATAGTCCTCCTGTCTGTCACTTAGAGAGATCAAGCCTGCACGTGGCGCCATGCAGCTCAGGCTTTGATGAAACCAGCAACTCTCACCCATTAATAATTACAATCCGGCACACAAGGACATCTGTTTCCTCAGGCTGTATCAGCTCTTACACAGTAACCTGATGCAAGAGGGCTAAAAGTGGACTTTTGGTGACACTGCAGTTTTTCACCCCAACAATCTCTCTCTCTCTCTCTCTCCCTCTCTCTCTCTCTCTCTCGCTCTCTGAGAGGCTGCCTCGGCCCGATGCCAGGTCATGTTATAAATTAACGCATTAGCAGTTTTGGTTTGGCTCCTGTGGCCTGATAAAAACAAGTTGCAGAGGAGCGAGATCCCCACAGCTGTAGAGGTGGGATAAGCGCTAGTGGACACGAAAGCTATTTGTCATTGTTAATTATTTGACTGCCATAGCTCCACAAAAGACATCCAAACTAATTAACAAATACAACCAGGAGAGCAGCAGGGGACATTGTGGACGCATTAACACGGGGGATTGTTTCGCCGTTCTTGGGAAAGAGTTTGACTCCAGAAAACTGAATGACTTTATGAAGTAAACTTTCAAGTACTTTCGGAGCAGAATTTTCTTCCTTATAATCCTGTTATTTTAGTGTTCACTGTATTTTTTCACTTGGAATGCAGATAAGTAATTTTATGAGATTAAATATAGAGGAAGTCTTTGTCTTTTTTTTTTTTTTAATTTTGTTGTCTGTTAGTATTATGGCTGCATGATCCCAAATAGTCAGAATCACATATGTGTACATAGTATGATGAAATGACACCTCAAGGATGATCTCCTGCCCACTGACTCCTGGTCGATGACCTTTGACCTCTTCTCAGTAGATGCTGTGTCTGGATTTGACCAGGTGTTCACAGACAGCTGATGTCTTTCTGGTGCTCCTTCGCTCTCTTGTCCACAAATACTGTATTGTTCCCCACAGCTATCACATGTGATGTTGCCATGATGAACTACACCACCCCCGGTCTTTCTCTCGGGGGGGGGGCTCTGTCTTCAGGGTAGAGCAGCAGAGATCTTAACTGGCTAAACGGTTTGTAGTAAGTGCTCCTTGTGCTTTGACAAGTCTTGCTAGATGTTGTGAAAACAGAGACACTTTGCTCTGTGTAGGAGGACCTTTACAACTGATATCTTTTATTGTGAGGGCTGGTTAAAGCTGAAATTGCAGTATTGGTCGTCTGTATGATCCAGCTCCAGTCACTGAATGACAACTGTGAATACCCTTAAAAGCTCAGAATTATTGGTAAGGGAAACCTATGAACTGCAGTATATTATTCTGAAAGCATGAACGTCAACACAGAGGACGAAGGGTTAACTCATCTATATTAGCTCTTTGGTACGTCTGGATTGAAGTGGTTGGCTTGATCAGTGGTTCAATGTGCTTCAAACAAACTGCTTTGTACATGTGTCATCTGAACATGTCTGAAGGTAAAAGCATTCATGCTTTGTTGCAAACGCTATAGAGAAGGGTAAGACATGATGAATTGCACAAATGTGGATAGTGTGGCCCACTCTCAGTCTCAGTTGTTCACACAAAAAGACGTTCAAATCTGTTATATTAACTCGGGTCACCTGGCCAAACACAGCGTGAAGCGGGTGTGCATGGTGCATTGTCGGCTTGGGAATCCCTGCTGAGTTATTTTGTGAACCAACAAAATTGGCGGCGTGTTTGCAGAAGATACTAACAAAACAGTGGCTCAGTGGTAAAAACAACACGTAGTCAAAAACTCCACAGGGAACCTTTTAAAAAAAAAAAGGTTTGATGATACGACAAGCACTCTGTTTACAGCGTGACACGATACCATGTCACATCATGCACCACAATCACACTTTGAAATGAGCTCATACTGTTACATGGGGCTGCCAGGGTTAGTCTATCTATTCCACAGTGTAATCATTTCAAGACACTCTTATTAAGTAGCTCTGGGTTTTGTGGCTTGCCAAAGAACACTTCTCCTTCCTCACTAATCAGTGCGCTTTGACAAACTTCCTAGAAGACAACTGAGGTCTGCTTGAGCACTTTCTTATCAGGAGGAAAGATGTATGGTTCCAGAGGTAAATACTGTTGGAAATGTGTGGGGACCATAGACTGTATAAAATATGGATGTAGTGTCCGTGACATCACCCATAGGTTTCTGAAGAGCAAAAATGAAGCAAATCGTAGTGCGTAGCCATCTTGGTAGCCTACCTCCGGTTACTCCAAATATGGACAAAGAGGTGGAGCGAGGGCGGAGCTGAGGCGGGTCGAATGAACGCTATTGGCTGAAAAAAGCCGCTTTATTCGAAATAATCAAACTAGCTACGGCTAACCAGCTAGGTTAAATGCTAAATATCGTTGCTAGCCGGCTAACCCCACAACGAGCCCTTTAGACCGTCAGTGGCTAGTTGTCAATCAAAGTGGCGCCACTTAGATTGACAGCTATGAATTGTGCATAATGATGTATTTTGTATATTTTAAACGAACGCCTTATAAAAAAATTGCCCCACCCCCCCCAGAGTTGGGGCCATGTTTTGAACCAGGCTGTAAATATGTTTTTTTTCTGTCGTAAAATCGGACATTTTAACATGGGGCTCAAATGTAATTGACTCCCTTCTGCAGCCTGCTCTAGCGGTTATTCAAGGAACTGCAGCTTTTTTGCACTTCCGCAGTGACTTCATTTTTTAGCGCCGGAGATTGCCGCTTGGTGGGGACACACTCTCAACGAGAAAATGTCAGTAATCCAATGATAAAAGGTAGAAAGGGCAGTTTGACCAGAGCACAACGTATGCAACACTTCTTTTTGTTAACCACCGAAAAACTCTTAATGGTGCCAATTAATCCAGAGGGCTCAGTGCTTTTATTGTGAAGGAATAGGTAGTTTAGTAAACTGCATTCTCAGGATAGTTTCTCCAATACTTAATTTGATTGCACATAATAAAACTTATATTTTTTCACCAGAGGGAGCCATTTTTTACGACGTAGGATCCTTATCAGCACATCAAAGAATAGCCTCCATGAAACGCCTCTTCGTAATGAAGTGCCATTGTGCAGCTGGGAAATGTGTTTGTTCAGATTAATCTCGCTAATGCTACTTATAGTAATGGCAGCATGGATTTTTTTTTTATATTGTAAAAGTATGCATGTTGTTTCACGAGCATTGGAGGGAAAGGAGGAGTCGTCTCGGAGCCTATAGAGTATTCATCAATAATGCAAACTGTTCTTCTCCCTCTCTCTCTTCCTCTCTCTCTCTCTGCCACACTTCCCCTTTCTTCCGTGGTGCTTCGGTGTCAGTGATACTAACATCCAGCCATGGAAGAAACAAGTCACACACTTGATATCAATGCACACTCAGATTGAAAGATAAAAAGACAAGTGAAGAGGCTGACAGACAGTTTGTATCACTTGAAACAGGGGTTTTCAAAGTGTGGGATAGCGAGCCTCCCTAAAGAGAACTCAAAAGCATGCCGCCCCCCCTTTACTCCCCCTAATTTTTATTACTATTATTACTGTTATTGTTGTCGCTTTGTATGTTCCACACAGGCTTAAAAAAGGTTTTAAACAATAAACAATATACACATCTTTCTTTTTGTAAACATCTTAAACATGTTTGTATGTTCTTAAACATAGTTTTAAAACATTTTAATCATCTTTATCTCTGTGTGTGTGTGGATAAATATCTTTTTTTTAACACATTTTAACATCTGTATGTTTTTAATATTTTTACATCTTCATGTTTTAACATCATTTTTTAAACACATTTTAGCATCTGTTTTTAACATATTTTAACAGAGTTTTTTAATATCTTTTTGAATACATTCAATTTAAGGCCTCTTTGTGCAATTCCTCAAATCAGATAATAAACAGATCAACGTCAGTCAGATATTTTTTTTATCATAGCGGCTTGGTCGTTAAACTTTGGTGCTTTGGTTTCAATATGACGCCGGAGTTTACATGGTCGCATACTGTCGTTAGCTAGCACCTCTTTGCAGATAACACTCTGTGGCAGCGGAGCATCATCAGGACCAATACATGAAAAGCCAAACTTTAAATAATCAGGGTCATACTTCCTCTGTTTTCTGCTCGCCCCAGACTCTGTGCCCTCTCTCACTTTCACTTGAGATACTAAAAATCCATCCATCTTGTCTATGTCGATGTTTACACTTTTTTTTCTTTTCAGGTTTATTTTTTCACTCGCCGCGCCTCCCCTGAAGCCCTCTGGCGCCCCCCAGGGGAGGCGCGCCTCACACTTTGAAAACTGCTGACTTAAAGGATAATTAGAGTTTATTGCAACATGGGGCTTATTTTGGTAGTTTTGTAGTTAGTCTTTTTTATCAGTTATGCTTAGTGCAGTCACCAAGTAATTACTGAGATCTGAGACGACAAATCCTGCAAAGGAAACAACAAAAAATATAATATAGCTTTAAGCTATAAGTTGGCTTATGCACAAATATTCCTGTATCCTCGTAGTACTTTGTTAGGGCCAATAACTAGTGGTAGAAAACAGGAAGTGAACATTCTTTGGAGTCACTTGAATTGTTGATCTATCCAACTTCTAACCCAGCATCCTTCTTTAAAAGTTTTCTCTGTGACACTGTCATGCTTCTCCCACCTTTGCTTCTTGTCATGATAAACATAGTTTGTTTCCTTGTAATTTATCATTCGAATTCATTTTCTTTTTGAAACGAGTTTGACTCACCTCAGTTTGACTTGTCTTTGCGATGTTGCTGTGTTCGCAGGTCTCTGTCATGAGCTTGGTGTCGACAGTGATATAACCAACAGACGCGTTTGCTGGAAAAGTCGGTCTCAAATAGTAGAAAGTTGCGTCTTGCCGGTGCTCCGAGGGGAGTTAAAGATGGAGAGAGACTGACAGTGTGAATGGAAAAGAGAGACAGACTGGCAGGCAGAAAGAAAGAGAGACCCAGAAATCAAAACTGCATCAGTGAGTGTGAAATAATGTGTTATCTCCTTTTGACTCACATTGTGTGCCAGCCACAGGGAATCCTGCTCTTTCCCTCTTCCGTTTCATCCAAGTACAACGTTGCTGTTAATAATTAGAGAGGAGGTGTAAGACGCCACCGATTCACCGGCACAACAATCTGTTGCACACAGAGCTGTCTCGTTTTAATAATTAAAATGAATCTACTCTTGTGCATATTTGCATAAATTAAATTAATATTTGTTCTGCAAGGCTTGGCAAACACATTCCTGTCACCGCGATGTGTAAGCATGGTCATGATTGGCAGAGTCTGTTGTCCTACAGGGGAGGTAATCTCCACACTGCGCTGGTGATAGCAGGGAACAGCACCGGGCCTCTGCCTTGTGTGTGACCCTGTCGTGTGTGATTCACTGGATTTCCCACCAATGCAGTCAATTTTTAACGAGATTAAAGTGCTCCGTAGTCCTCCTTGGCACCACAGCCGGTGGGCTTTGACCCTGTAGCCCCTGACCTCCGGGGTTAGCCTTCAGTGCTGTCATCACAACATCTCCAGCTCGACCTCCAGCCAAGCGGCAACCTCCGGCGCTGAAAAATGAAGCCAATGCTGAAGTGCAAAAAAGCTGCAGTTCCTCGAATAACCACTAGAGCAGGCTGCAGAAGGGAGTCAATTACATTTGAGCCCCATGTTAAAATGTCAGATTTTACGACATAAAAAAACATATTTACAGCCTGGTTCAAAACATGGCTCTAGTCTCATAAGCTGTTTTTCTACTCCATGACAACTCTGGGGGGGGCGAATTTTTTTATAAGGCGTTCATTTAAAATATACAGCATACATCATTATGCACAATTCATAGCTGTCAATCTAAGTGGCGCCACTTTGATTGACAACTAGCCACTGACGGTCTAAAGGGCGTCACCCCGGCTAATTCTAGTCACTGAGTTTGGGAAAGAGATCGTCGTGGGGTTAGCCGGCTAGCAACGATATTTAGCATTTAACCTAGCTGGTTAGCTGTAGCTAGTTTGATTATTTCGAATAAAGCGGCTTTTTTCAGCGGCTTTTTTTCAGCCAATAGCGTTCATTCGACCCGCCTCAGCTATATATATATATATATATTTGGAGTAAGCGGAGGTAGGCTACCAAGATGGCTGCGCACTACGATTTGCTTCATTTTTGCTCTTCAGAAACCTATGGGTGACGTCACGGACACTACGTTCATATTTTATACAGTCTATGCCTCCAGCCCCCTTCTGAGGCAAGATGAAATGAACGAAAGCACGATATAATTCTTATTGATTGCTGTGTGCTTTGACTTCAAAATGGATCATTTGAATATAATATTCTCATAATTTGGTATTGCTGCACTAAATAATCCTGCATGTGATAACTTAGAGCCTAACTTGAGGGAGAAAATCAGAGAGATGTGGCCTGTAGATTATTTATTGGGTCAGTAATTACCTCCGCCAAGGAGGTTTGTTTTTGTTGGTGTTGGTTTGTTTGTTTGTTTGCAACATAACTCAAAAAGTTATTAACTGATTTTGATTACATTTTCAGGAAATGTCCTTTCTGGGACAAGGAACAAATGATTAAATTTTGGAGGTGATCCGGAAAACCACCATTACGAAATGTGGATTTTCCGGTATAACTATTGAACTAAAAATGATATCAATGTGATTCCAATTGCTAAGGGTTTGTTTTTGTGGTCCAGGAATCCATTGAAATAGATAAATCAAAGGTAGGACAAATATTTTGGGGTGTAAGTCACAATAAGCTGGGGGAACTGTGCTGCTTGGCGGAGGTCTGCACTCTCCGACTGCTTTTCTAGTTTCTTTTTTTTCCCTCCTCAGAGGCAGAATTATTGCATATGTCCTGAACAAGTGGACCTGGAAGGCATGAATTCTTACAGTATTCAGCTTTTCTAATACGTAAACACTGTGCCTATCGGAGTCAGCCAGCACTGGATCTTTGAGGCCAACATAATATCAATATATGTATTTTTTCATTTCTTGTAAATAAAATAAATACTACAAAAATATGTAAGTAGATTATATGTAGTATATAATGGTATAAAACAGTATAGAAATAAAAGTAAAATTTGTCAGCAGTGGCATTGAAGAGTGGTGAAGAATCAGCATCTAAACTGGAATGTCAAAGTCAAAATGACCATTACAAGTATGTTTTTAAGCTGTTTACTGGGCCTGCAAAATGTAGCAGTGAATTTTGACTTCCCTCCAATTTTTTTGCAGACCTTTGTTCAATTCATACCACAACAGAGAGAAAAACATCCACAAATGCTCGGTTCAGTTTCGAGCTGCAACATTCCCTCTTAAGGAATGGGAAGGCTAAAACAAGAGTCCAGTGGTGCCTGTTGCTCCAGGTTACAGGTGCACAAAGAGAAAAACTGGATTTTCCAAGCTCAGTAGAAACAGCCGATACTTGCAGCGTAAGCCCATCATTTGAGCTCGTTTGAAAAGGAGCCACATTAAAATCAGCATCAGCAAATCAGAAAGAAGTCATGTATAAACAAATAAGGGCCATGTAAAACCCAGTGTCTGTCTCTTCATATGGAGAGAAAGGGCCTCCCAACGTCAGCTGAGTATTACAATGAGTATTCTAAATATCACCAGTAATAAATCAGAGTGATAAACAGAGTCACTGCTGAAGCATGCATGTATAAATGTGACCATAATCTAAGACCGATAATAAAGTTGCCTCAATAAGCATCTTTCTACAATGCAGATGAAAACAAATTCCTAGATATGTATAATTTATGGCTCTTTGGCTCTTTGAACCATTTTTACTAGAGATGATGAGCTTAACATAAACGATATTTTTAGCTCTGGTGAAAATCATGAAATTAGTCTTACCTGCATTTAGAACTATGTCATTGTAACTTTAAATAATCAAAATCATGCTGCAGGGACTGTAACTTTAAATAATCAAAATCATGCTGCACCATCCATCCAGCGGTACAATTCAAAATAGCATTGTCAGCATAAAAATGTATATTACACCCACATAGAGCATGAGCAATGTCGTCTATATAAAGAGTGGACAAAACAGAGCCCAGTCTGAGACCTGTGGGACACCTTTTTGCAGTTTGCACAAATTCAAATGTAGCTTTTCCAGTAGCCACTCTGATTTCAGTCATGATGTCACTGAAACCATTTATAAGCCATTTCATTAAATTCAAGATTACAAAATTTGGTAACACTTCATTTGATGCCTATCTCTATAACGCATTATAAATGTATTTATAATGCGTTATAATGACATTATAGCACTTTATAAATATAGTTATAAACACTCATAAATGATCATAATGCTTTATAGCAATAATCATAACACACTATAAAGCATTTTATCATCATTTATAAGCCATTATAAAATGCTCTATAATGTGTTATGCTCATTGTTATAAAGCCTTATGATGATTTATGAGTGTTTATAATGATAGTTATACACGTGTATAAGCATATCATAAATATATGTATAATGCATTATCTATGTGGGAATTGTCAGTGGGTTGCCAACAGTTATAATGTATTATAATACCTGACCTTATAAGTGATGATAAAATGCTTCATAGTGTGTTATGATTATTGCTATAAAGCATTATGATCATTTATGAGTGTTTATAACTATAGTTATACAGTGCTATAATGTATTATAAATACATTTATAATGTGTTATAGAGATAGGCGTCAAATAAAGTGTTACCCAAAATTTATTTGAAAGCAAGATCCACTGTAATGAAGCCTCTGAAAGATGACGAAGATTAGCCTGATCCTGGATCACAAATTTGTATTTCACCCCTTGTTTGAAGCCAGGCTGTCCCTCTCCTTTTGCAGTACGGACAGAACAAAAATCTAAAAACAGGAGGGAGGTCACAAACGTTGTGTGGCCCCCAGACTGATGGGAAGCCATCCACAAGAGTGCAAAACATGTTTCACATGTACAAATGAACCTACAAAAGTTTAATTTAAATGTGCATTAGATGCATACTGAGTGAGTCATGTATATTTACAAATCATTCTGTATTTCTGAGGATGTGACTTCATGAAACAGAAATGAAAAAAAAAACATGCTTGTGGATAATGAAATATTTGTGGATCATGGTACACATTTGTCTTTTGTGAGTTACGGCCGTTAAAGTCTAGTGAAAAACATTTTCTTACCATGCACATTTGCCTATACTCTGCTATAAGAAGCATGTTCGAGACTTCAGATAAGAGACATGAGCTAATGTGGGTTGAATTATTATTATTATGCACATATGGTTTAAAATAAAAAACTCTTAATGGCTTGTCACTGATTAATGAAAAGACAAGGGCGTCATTATGAACACACAGGACATGAAACGATTTGCTGTTTCCACCTATATACCATGTGTCTTTGTGTATTCTTTGGGCCAAAGTACACAGTGTTTGCAGTACCATTAGGACGTCCATTTTTAGCATCACTGACCCCGGTGGGAATTGACCCCCTAACCTTTGCAGTGCTGGTGTTTTGCTCCTCCCAGCAGTAAAGTTTAGGGACACTCTCAGAACACAGGAGCATCTGCCATCATTATCCAAACCTGGAGGAAAACGTGTTCTGTGAGACACTTCTTTGAGGGTATTGCTCGGCGGCAGTCACTGTTTACACAGCCTGTTTCTGACTTTGAAATCTGAAGCTCGTCTCTTCCCAGAGTGCCCGTGCACTCAGTGGGCTGCTTTAATGAACTGAGGACGGGCAGGATTTTGAACTGATGAACTGTGTTTTATTCTCATCTGTGGGTATATTTTAACGTAGAGAGCTGTCTCCCAACTGGATGCCAGGCGCTGCATCCCATTTGTCATGCAAACTAGAAAGTGGATGAGCCTTTCTCCGGGCTCGGAGCGGAGAATCAGTCAGTGGGTTTGTTCAGACATTTGCACGGTGTAATGTTTGTAATTCAAAATGGGTGGAGGCAGGACATTTTTAATTTAAGTTTCTGCTCTGTGTAGTCCTCACCAAAGGTTTTTTTTTCCTTCGTAGATTAGATTTGGAAACAGTGATTGTCCATTTGCTACAGTCTGAATAATAGTCTCTGTATTCTAGATACTGGATCAGTGTGTGCATAAAGGAGCGTCCAGGAGCAGATCACCACCTCTGGCAGTCATGAGGAATAGAGGGTATGTATCCACGTCTCTCATTCACACAACACCACAACCCTCGCTCCTGCTGAGCAGCTGGAGAAGCTCACATTCAGTGATATGAGAGGTGCAACACAGAGAGGTAAACAAACCAATATCAAGGCCATTCGAATCTATAATGATCTGTATGTAACAACACAGTTTCATGACATGTTCATGTGGCTCGACACAAGGAAGAAACATGAGCATGAGATTAGATGCACTCCAGCACCTCTCTGAATGAAGCTTGAGAATTTAAAACTTTTAAAGAAAATTTTAAAGTAGTTCACATTTTAATGCCCAGTGTGTAGAACTTATTGGCATCTAGGGATGAGGTTGAACATTGCAACCATCTGAAAACCCCTCGCCTCACCCTCCCTTTCCAAGTGTATATGAGAACCACTAATGGCCAATATAAATATGAAATATGTGAAAGGACTTCTCTCAAGCCAGTATTTGCTTGGCTCATTCTAAGGTAACGATTTATTTTTTTCACTTATTTTCAGGTAATTATACACTAGTGCTATAATAATGAGGGATATTATTTTCCATTTCCTCAGATAGATCCCCAATAAATCCTAGATACTGGACCTTCATTTTTTCCTTCATGTAAACTGAGTATATCTGAATATATGATATATAACACTGCGTTCTAGGAAACTGTGATGAACCTTGTATTCACAGTTTTGTAGATGAAACAACTACTGAACAGTCCACTGAGTGAGTCGTTAGTTACGGTGAACATACATATACCCTAATATAATGGCAATAATTTAACTGCAGGGGTCACACATAATTCATCAGCATGTCAGGACAGTGTTTGTCAGACAATGATGTGCAATTTCTCTTCACAATTTTGAAATCAAAATACCATCATTTATGTAGGTTTTGTGCCAGATTTAAAGGGTTAATCCAGTGATTTAGTTCACTTTACTTTCTATCTATCTAGCTGAGAGAACCCTGTTTTTCTGACCTCACAGAGCTCCTCCAGGTCAGCAGGCTCGATACAGCTGTATGTGCAGGCTAGTACTCCTCATGATGACTAAATTCAACTTCATGTCTGGAAGTGTTGGAGAGCCCCTGATGAACACTGGAGGAAGTTGTGACAGGATAGAAATACCTGGTCCTATTTTCATGCAGGATTTGTCAGCCTGATCAAAGTAAGCAAAAAGAGTACCATTTTAGATTAGTTCTCTTTCCCTTAATCTTCAGCACAACCCCTGCATGAATTCCTGCTGAATCTGTTTTTGCAGTCCATTGCACAACAGCTTGTTAGCACTTGTCTGTTCATGCTTACTTTTCCATATGAATGCAGGATGGAGATACTGGCTCTTGTGTTGTTACTGTATTTTATGCGATGTTGCAGCGCTCCAAAACATCAGCTATTAATTTTTGTGAGTGCAGTGTTATTGTTACTGATGACAATGATCCAGCTGACTGTACTGTTCTTCAAAAAAAAAAATCCATTTAATTCAAAATCCATATCTCGTGTTCTGGAGCTTTGAAAAATATCACACAGTCTTCATCAGCAAATGAAGTTTGCAGATGTGTCGTGGAGCAGCAGATGTTTTCTTTCTATTATTCCTTTTGACGCACTTTATCTCTATGGCATATTAAAAATTGAGCTTGACAGTTCATCTTGACCTTGAGGAAAAAATAGTGGACAAAACAATCGCCATTCAAGGTCCACTTACTTTCCTGGTGCTTTCAGCCATATCATGTTCAAACCTTCCATTAATCTGAGCACTATAAGCATTTTTCATCCATTTTGGCTAAACCTTTTTAGTTTAGCTTTTAGTTGACCTCTTAATTTATTTTCTTAAAGCTATTTATTTCTTTTATTAATCCTCAATGTTTTTAATGAATTTTATTTATTTATATTATCTTTACATTTTCTTAAATTTTCTCTTTTCTCTTTTTACAATTTTTAGACTGATACATATCATAGTTTTTAGCTCCAGTGTTTCCTCATGGGGGCCCTCCGCAGCGGTAGTTATGCCTGCTCTCAATGGGGGGGGCGCTGTCCTGGGGACCCCTCAGTGTGCACCCCGGCCCAGGTGGGGGTCCCTGGGGCGGTGCTCCCTGTGGATGAGAGTTGTGGCGCCTCTTGTTGCGGACGGCCCCCTCACGTTGTCCTCACCTGGACCCTCGGTGTCAAGCCATATCAACATTTTATCTGTGTGTGTGTGTGTGTGTGTATGTGTGCTTGGTTTGTTTGGCTTTATTTTATCTTGTCTGATTTGTAAAGCACTTTGTGTTACACTTGTATGAAAAGTGCTATATAAATAAATCAAGTTTTAGTTTGAGTTTAAAACTGCCTGTTTCCAAGATCATGAATGAGCTGTCAAGGTTTCCCAAAGTAAATGAACAAATTTGGAAATATGAAATATTCCTATGCTTTGTGCACTATTCAGAAACAGTACTAGAAGCTACATGATATTGATGGTGGACAACTCAGACAGATATATCGGTCTTGCATCATCTCCGGCTGACACACATTAGGTGACTGTATTTCCATACCTGACCTTGGCTCTTGACTTTGCCCTGTTTACCTGTCCTGCTCCGATGGCTGATGAGACCGGCTGCTGCCTCGCCTGGCACATGCTGTTAGTTTAGTACCAGCCTCAGCTGGATGTGGGTGGAGCTGAGCGTAGGTAGGCAGAGCAGTAAATCCACACCACGCTCATCCATCAATGTGCCCGTGTCGCCGCTCTCGCCCTCCCTCTCTCTGCCTCTTTCCCTCCAGCTTAGCTGAGCTACGTCCCTCCTCATACACGTTCTGTGGCACATGATTAATCCCACCTCTCATATCTCTTCTCATGTGTCAGCACCTTCGCTGCTTTATAGGCTTATACTGAAATGAAGTGACAATTCGGCTCTGAAATATCACCAAATTAAGACTGCTGGCATGTGTAAACAACGCAAATATACACCAAAAACCATAAATCAAATGGAGCGCGATGCCTAACTCTCCTATTAAAACTTTGTTGACCCTGTAATATTGAAAGGTTGTTCTGTGTGCTTGAGCCTTTTTAGCTGATTCTACATTAGTCATCTCTCAGCCCACTACTCATTATTGATGATATTTGTGATGTTGTGTGCATTAGTTCTTGAAAAATTGTATTCATAAATCACCCGTGGGTTTATTGTAGCGTAGTTCACTAGTAAACACGGACATGTGGAAGATCTTAACAGGCCACAATTATGTGTAGGAGAATACTTCACGCCATGTAAGTGAGATATCAGTTCTCTTTTTTATATTTACTAGTTTGAAGTTGGACTGAAATTTGAATTCTCTTCCCTTATACGCACAGAACTATAATGTGGATTTTGTGCAGACAGTGTTATTCTTACAGAAAGGACAGACTCATTTTTGCCGTGACTAAATGGTCAGAGACATGTTTCTCAGCTTCACACGCTGCCCCCCTGTCAGACAAGAGGTCAGCAGTCAACCTGCAGGTGGAACCAGACACACAAGCACACACAGGATGATGGTGTCAAAGGCAGAGCTGCAAGTCCACCAATGATATCCTGGAACAGATTCCTGAGGAGTCCAGGTGCTGGAGGATGAAGTGGAGAGCTTTAGACCTGTTGGTTCTGTGAGTACAGGGGATCCAGGACTGGGTCAGGGACTTGTGTTGTGCGGTTTGAGTCCCTCTGGGGTGGGCAGTTGTGGAGAGGCCCAGGACCCTGCTGACCCGGGGTAGGTGGAACTGGTGGATGGAGTTATGGGGGGGTGATGTCCGGACCGCCCCATCAAAACACAGTGGAACTCATTCAGTTCATTGGACTGGATCCAGTCGTTAATGGAGTGACGGGCTTTACATTTGTAACAGCTCATCTGTCTGAGACCCTTCCAGACAGAAGCAGAGTCGTTGGCTAAGAACTGGTGAGTTTCTCAGAATACTGTTGCTCAGCAGTCTTTTGCTGCTTCTGGACTTTGACTCTCTAAGCTTGTCCCTGACTCCGCTCCAAAACACCTCCTTCTTTTGCAACCTTATCTGTCTGAGCTTGGCTGTGAACCAGGGTTTGTCACTGTTGTAACTCATTCTGGGTTGTGATGGTATACAGCCCGTTGGCCTGTGGTGGGATGTGAACACCAACCAGTATGAATGAAGCAGAAAAGCTTCCAGACTCCAGATCAGGAAAGCAATGCTGCAGGATCGTTGTCACATCATTACACCAGCTACTGTCAATAACTTAACTGCTCATTAAGCTGTTGGTATTGCAGTGACGATTTTCTTTTCTTTTGGCCGCCATGGCAGAGATTCCACCAATCAAATTGCAGTGTCGACAGTGTCGGTCAGAACCAACAGGTCACTCTAATTTGATCCAATAAGCAGACCTACATGAGTCAGAATAAAAGCCCACTTCTTCGCTTCGATGAAAGGACTAGATGTAACAATCCCTATGACTATGCATGGCAGGGGCGTCCTCCTCCCTGAGCCAAGCTTGCGCC
Organism: Centropyge bicolor; assembly: GCA_037975185.1. Lineage (NCBI taxonomy): Eukaryota > Metazoa > Chordata > Actinopteri > Pomacanthidae > Centropyge > Centropyge bicolor. Next base: position 904,274 of record JBBMOC010000059.1, on the reverse strand, counting down.
TGACCACATACCTGGGTGAAATAGGAGCTGCTGCTTTAATGGCTTAGCTTCGCCACTGGGACACATCATCAATTGTGTCCACAGATCACAGGGCGTTTTGGCCAATTATCACAAGACGCCCTCAGCTGAGGCAGGCCCACCTCAGGTTGATCACTCCTGGTTGTGTGTCCCAGGGTTAAAGATTTGCCCTAGCAGTCCAGATGGTATCGCTCCTCTTCAGCCACAGCCAATGGCTTGTCCTCTCGGCGGTGTTGGCCACCTCTTTTATGGCCTGTCTGTGAGCCTGTCCCCTGACTCCAACCTCCCTTAGGAGCTTCGCTGTCGAACTGGCCACGAAACCCCTGCACCCCACCTCCACCGGGCGCACCTTTGTCTTCCAGCCTCTGTTCTCTGCTGCAGCCGCTAGGTCAGAGTACCGCAGCTTCTTGCGTTCATACGTTTCTTTGACGGCATCCTCCCAGGGAACTGTTAGCTCGATGATGTAAACAAGCTTGAGTGTGTTGGACCATAGGACAAGGTCTGGACGTAGGGTGGTCGTTGCGATCTCCGGGGGGAAGGTGAGCCTCCGATCCAGGTCGACTTGCATCTACCAGTCCCTAGCTGCATTCAGTGGGCCCTGATCAGGGTGTGAGGGCCTGGACCCCTACTTTTCCCCCTCCCGAACGAACGATGGTGGGTGTTGGCGCACATGCTGGTTGATGGTGGGTAGGGCGTTGATGGAAGCACTCAAGTTTATCGGCCAGGCATCTGAGGACCTGGTTGTGTCTCCATGTGTATCTGCCTTGAATGAGGCTGGTTTTGCAGCCCACCATGATGTGTTTGAGTGTTGCTGGGGTCGCACACAGGGGGCACGCTGGGTCCTTTCCAAACCATAGTTGCAGGTTTACGGGAGATGCTATATACGGTATACTGTTTTCTTAGTGAAAATTAATTTGAATTCTAGTGTAACTTTCAGAACATCAACACCTTCTAGACATGATTCATTAATGTCATTTAAGTTTGTGTCAGAAGTTCTGCAAAAGAACCTTTTCCCAGTTTGAATTCACAGAAAGTTTTGCAGGTTTATAGAGTAAGGGCTCTTGAATGGAAAGGAGAGGGAGGTGTGTGTGTGTGTGTGTGTGTGTGTGTGAGCTCTCTGAAAAACTTTAACTGGCTCCTGGCTTCTGAGGCTGACTCGCCTGCATATGCATGAAGTCGAACGAGCTGCGAGTGCATGGAACTGATTGAAACGAAATATGACAAGCTTCATCTTACAAGCGCGCACACACCGGCTCGAGATAATGCACATGTACTCATACATAGGCACACATCTAGTCCAATGTAAGGCACAGCTCTGAAACCAGCTGTTCCACTGTGTTTAAATTATCACCTGTCAGCACAATTTTAGCTGGCTTCTGAAGGGGCTGGAATTTAAATTTTCAGATCTGCCATAGAAATCACCCACCACCCCTCCTTGCACTGTCATCCATCATAAAGTGCAGGCAATGGAGGCCTAGCCATCAATTTTCCTCATTCCCTTTTAAGATCACAGGGATTTAGCTCTCACTCCGGCAGCTTTGCACAGCGACTGAAGATGGAGGAGGAAAATGTTTAAAGTTTCTAGAGACACAAAGGTTTCAACCAGCCAAAATGTGACAAATCAATAGATACACTACTGTCACACAGTATGCGTCTTTTTCTCTTTATTTTACAGATAAATAATATGTATTTTCTCCTAATAAATCAAAATAGTATCTCTTTTCTCATAATGATTTTCTTAGAGTCAATTCAGATTTACCATCAAGCAGCCTCAATTTGTTCATGCAAATTTGACAGCTGTTTGTTTTAGTTGTCCTTTTCTCATCAGCTACCAGAGTGCAGACTGTGCAGCTGTGGCTGTTTGAAAGCTTCATTAAATAAAGCCATGAATCCACAGGTCCAAATTTTCACTCAAGATGAGACCTTTTTAAGTCACACAGACGAATCTTTGCCTCGGTTTGCACTGTCTGTTTGCATCCACTCACATGATTGCTTTGACTTTATGTGACTGTGTCGCCGGGAAAATCTGCTCTGCCTTCTATTTGAACATACTTTTTTTCCCCATCATGTGTCACAAGAGATTTAAGTTTGGAAAGCTGTCAGCACTATTATAACCTGACTTACCATCCTTACCCGACAGATTCCATACGGCCTATCAAGGCTTAACTCAGAGAGGTAGAATTGTGAGATGGGTTTGAAATGGAAGTCATTTATGTTAGTATTTGGAATCAGCTGATCGGGCATACAGGAGCAGCCAGTTGGTCTTTGGCCATGTTGTGAGTGAGGTGTGCATCTTTCTCCCAGCAGCCCTGGAGCTGAAAGCAGATCAATAACGCTTGTCCTCAGAGGAATCATCATTTTCATCCTGGTTGTGACTCTGACTCGTGCCCGTCCTTGCTCAAGCCTCCACCTCCTGTGTAGGCCACTGGCAATGACCAAGTGGTAAATACTATTACAAAATTACCTCTAATTCGATGCAGATGTCGCGCCGTAGGAAACCTTCCACTCATCAGTCCTAGAGCAACAGAAGTGGCCGTCCTGTTGTGGCTTAAATGTCCCGAGTACGTACAAAAGGCTGAACTCTTTCTTCTCCCACACCTGCACCTAGATATTTCACCCCAACACAATGGAAGATATTGTGTAGTCGGCTTATTTATGGATTGACGCTGTTCCCTTTTAGCTTGCAGGGCAGAACTCTGCCACGGTCTAATGAGGCAGGAGACAACCTGAAATCAATAGCTGCTCCCAGCGCAATGCAATGAGAACGGCCCAACAGAGGACTCCAGTAATTAAACGTATTTCACCATGTGTAACGGCCTGCTGGTTAAAGGTTGGAGAGCAGGAGAGTTGTTTTGCAGAGTTTGTCTGAATGTAGGTTAGGTCTATCACACCTTATCTCCCCCCTTACTTTTAGCAGCTGTGAGGTACTTTCAGTCTGCAGGGTTATGTGTCTTCTGGCCTTGTTAGTCTTAATGCATAGAGGCTTAGTGCATTCCCTCCAGCTGAATACTTTGGCCCCGGTGTACATGCTTAATGTCGGTGTTTTTCAGAGTATTTACCTTGACAGATCCACTGTGGACATGAAGTGGCCTCAGCGCTCAGCAGCCTGCGGATCATACTGTCACAGTGGGAGGTTTTGGAGATTTTCCTGCTCTGTAAATTTGATTGTGAAAGATTCTTTTGACTTCAGTGTTCCTCAACAGAGCAGCACAGCCTTACTTTACATTACTACAGGAAGTGATGCCGTTACTGTAATCTGACCCCTTTTCAATTCAATTCAATTTTATTTGTATAGCGCCAAATCACAACAACAGTTATCTCAAGGCACTTTACATACAGAGCAGGTCAAGAGACCCGACAACGTATAGAGACCCATATGAAGCAACAGTGGCGAGGAAAAACTTCCTTTTAACAGGCAGAAACCTCGGACAGAACCTTTTGTCAGTAACAAGTAATCTAACGCGTTACTATTTCCAAACCAGTAATCCGATTAAAGTTACTTATATCCAAGTCACTGTGTGTTACTGTTCTTGCCATTTTCCTTAGTAAAAATGTATATTTTTGCTTTCTTCTTGCATCTTGGGGAGTGACATCACGTACGCGACAAGTCACGTTTTCAGCATGAGGACAACTCACGTGTAATCAGAAGCAGCGACACAAACACAAACAACAATGGAGGGAGGAGAGAGATGCACCTTTTCTACCTGGAAATACAGCCATTTTTTTGAGTTCGTGTCAGTTAAAGACAATAATATTACGGTTCGTTGTACACTCTGTGCTTACAACGTCTAATTTAAAGAAACATTTAGAGTCGCAGCACATCACAGTCAAATGTCAGGAGATACATTGTTTACTTGACGTTACTGTTAAAACTGCACTTCCAATAAAGTGAGTATTGACAAAACCAGTTGTCATTTTTATACTGAGGCGGGGGGTCGTCGGCAGCTGCTGAATGTAACTTATGAAGTAACTAGCAATCCAACTTAGTTACTTTTTAAATCAAGTAATCAGTAAATTTACTAAGTTACTTTTTAAAGGAGTAATCAGTAGTCAATAATCAGATTACTTTTTCAAGGTAACTGTGGCAACACTGACTACAGTGATACTACTTATATAACAGCCAGACTTATAACTTCCAGGGAAACACAGGAAACACTTGGTGATACATCAGAGAGTGAGGAAAGAAGTCGTCGATGCTCTCAAAGATGTCACTCACAATAAAGTTCATGAAGATTTTTATGCCCATGGCCTTGGAGGAGATGCCAGAGTCCGGCTGGGCCTGCTTCAGCACCTTGTAGATGATGTCGTTGTCCTTTCTGCTTCACCTCTTCTTCTTGCTTCCTTTGAGCCCTTTAAGCTGTAGAACGCTGGCGTCTCAGCTGGAATCAGGCTGGCTAATGGCTGTGAGTCAGATAGTCAGGTGTCTGGATGCTAGATGCTAAGTTGCTTTCACAGGAAGTCCAACAGTGGAATATTAATATTGTAAATTTGTAACCACAGTAGTAACATGTATCACGGTGTATCCTCTGGAGTGATGGATGCTTTCAACAGGAGAAACTCTTAATTCCATCATCATTCCATCATCACAAATAATTGTAAATTATTCAAATAAACACAAATATTTCTTGTATTTTCAGACTTTAAACAGTTAAAGTTTGAACCAACACAGGCGGTAAATTAGACATATCCACCTCCGTCACCCAGGTAGATTAATCTGATATTTCTCTTAATTTCTTTTCAAATTATTTATATTGCTTTTTACAAGCAAGCTGTTATTGGGAAGATGATTCACGTTCTGTAAAGTTGTGAAATAAATGACAGACATACGGTGTTGCCGTCACACAAAAGCAATATCCACGGCCGTTACCTCAGGCTTTGTGTCTTTTTATTGTTGCATATCGCTGCCGGGCAACTCGAACAAGACGCCGGTGTTGGGCCGTAATTGAAGCTGATATTAAAAGACAGGAGCAATGCGTAAGTCATGAGAGGAAGGCAGCGGGGTCATCTCAGCCAAATGACACCGGCCTGGAACTGCAGTCACCTTCCCTGTATACGTGACAAACTGCTGCCACCAGGCCACACAGGCAGCAAAACAGATACATAAAGCACCGCCCTTCACACGAGCCCTTGACTCCAGCGCTTTGGCATAATGGCATTGTCGCCACTTAAGATGTACTCACAGGACAATAATATGAAGGAGAGAGTGAAATGTGAAATGACATCAACTTCACCTCAAGCTGCTTGTGTGCTACGTGAAGGGTAACTGCTGCATTACTGAAACACCTGCTGGACAAGGTACACATTATGGTCACATATTTTAGCAGCATCCATTTTTGGCCATGCTGATTCCAGCCTGTGTTGTGTTAAGAAAAGGCTCATCTGAAACAACAGGTGTGCAACAACAGAAAGGCATTATAATTAGGGATGAGCGAGTACATCACTATCTGTATCTGTATCTGTTCAACCTTCTACATTATCTGTATCTGTATCTGTACTCGGAGTGGGCGGTACCTAAACCGGAAGTGGGTGCAGAAATGGGTGGGGCTTAAACGGTACATTATTTTAAGTCTGAAATTGATATGGATTGATCAGAAGTTGCTAATCTACTGTATTACAAAGCATATATACAGTATATCTCCATAATATTTATAATATTATTTTCATGAACTGCAGAGAGAAAGTGTCAGATACTGCATGCAGACACATACAATAACAATATTAATATAGGCTACTTTGTGTGTTCAGCTATATGTGTGTATGTGTATAAGTGGTCTGTAAGACTGTTTATTTTTTAATGATCTGTGTGAACTGTGTGTGCGCTGTGTGTGACTGGCCAATCACAGAGCGCGAAGACAGTCAGTTACACAATGAGGATTTTCCTTCAGCATGAACACAGATATTGACGGATTTTACTCGTATCATAATTGTATTCGTCAAAAATGCTTTATCCGTAACGGATACTCGTCTGAAACGAATTTCCGGCTCATCCCTAATTAAAATGTCTTCTGAAGCTTCTGATGCATCACGTGCAGTGGAATCACAAGAGAGAAATGATCTTTGCACTCCTCCCCTTGCACTGCATCGTACGATGTTCCCACTCTATTTCTGGGATCATGTGCTTTGAGACAGGTGGAGCAGGTTCACTGTAATCTGTCATAGTGGGCTACTAATGTCACTGGCATCCTCCTGCAGCAGCACAGCTCCCAAAGCTGGAGCCTCTGTATAAAATATGCACAGTACAAATATTTAGTTTAGTCAGAAGCTGTTTTTCTTATTGTTCATTCTTTGTTTCCTGTTTTATCAAGTGATACTTTCCTCTTGTCTTGTTTCAGTTATTTTGCTTCCTGCCATTGTGTGTTTCCCACCTTATTTTTACCTGCCCCTGTACAGTGATGGGAATAAAATAAATAATAAAATAAATGGCGTTACTAGTGTTATTTTTTTCAGTAATGGGTAAACTAACTAATTACTATTTCCATCGTTACAACGCCGTTACCGACATTTAAATGGGACGTGTTATAAACTAAAGCTACTCATTTAAACTCTTGTCATTGACACATAGCAGCCCCACACACCCAAACCAGCAGAGGTCAGCCGCAGTCGTGGCAAGTCTGGAGGGACAGTTTTCAAAGTAGAAGTACAGACACTACTTTATTCTCCTTGAGGTAAAAGGCAAGAACGTGCATGTGACGTGTACATTATGTCCCGGAGTGTAGTGTTTGTCCATGTCCGTTGTAAGCAGCACAGGCATCTACACAACTAGTGGCCAAAAACACTGATGTTGACACTAAAAATACTTGAACACTACAGTATGTACAGAGAGTTAAAAACGCTTAGTTGTTATATTGATATATTGTTAAACTGTTTGTTTTTGTGGTGAAGAAAATACTTCAAGTACAGTCTATCTACCAGTTGTGGTCTGATGAGGTGCAATAAATATAAGTACAAGTATAAGTATAAGTACCGTCTGTGCCATTCTACTCTATAAAACTGGCTTGTGAAATCTGCTTAGAAAAAAATTCAAATTCTCCGACATATTTAAACTTTAAAAAAGAGTAACGCAATAGTTACTTCCCCTGATAACTAGATATTTTTATAGTGGTGTAACTCAGTTACTACATCAGTTACTTTTTGAGAGAAGTAACTATAGCTAATTACTTTTTTAAAGTACCGTGCCCAACACTGTCCCTGCATTTAGTGTGTGTGTTTCCTTCACTCTGTGTCAGTTCGTCTTAGCACCTGTGGCTGATGTTTCAACCTTTTCCAAGTGATTTTAGGTTTTTGCTTCTTTTACACGGACTTATTGGATTTTGATTCTCCGCTGTCGGGTTTGTTGGCCTTATCTGGTTTTGACCCTTGTCTGCCTCATTTCGTTGTCCTTTTTGAATCTGTGCATTTAAATCATTGAGCTGCTTCAGCTCTGTCTTGGCCATTTGTCCAGCTCCAGTTCCCCCCCTCTGCATGCACATATGAAAAGTAAACTCAATGAGATTTGACATGTTTTAAAGACAACATCTTGATGTGCTTCAAAGAGTTTAAAAGCTCTTTCTGCTAATCAGATTCAAGCTATAATTATACTGTATGTGGTTTTGAAATGTGATTAAACTCTTGTAGAGAAGCTGCATGTCTCAGACCAGTTCTTGGAATCACATTTCCAGCTGTGCTTTATGTCACTTAACGCTGACATTAAGTCCAGTGTGTAGCTGGTGTGACGACATCATCCAACTCACTGATGCTCTTGCCTTTTTATTTACTTTAACTTCAGAGTGTTTCAAGCCTTTTATTTGAAACAGGCCTTTAGTTTTACTTTCCCCTTTCTAACCATGTTAAATCATATGTCATGAAGAGGCCTGCCTGTTTTCTGATCCACTTCATTTTTATTTGCTGCTGACCCTATTTTCCATAAACTTCCTCCTCAGTACATTTCATTTCTACATCTACGCTTCCATCTCCAAAATGACTGTCATGTCTCACTCATCACTCCATGCACATGCACAGCAGCAGAGTGGTGATGACATTACTCTGTTATCGTACTGATGGAATTAGTTCTGTGGAAATAAACATTATCCTGAATTTACAATGCAAGCTCTTAGAGTCCAGGTAATTACACCCAGTGTTTATTACCTGGACTTGATTAGTGATCAGCCTTTATTTCTTTGTGCTGACCCCAGTCATTATTTAAAGCTCCACTCTGCTCAAAACTGTATTTTCCCTATAGTGACTTGGATGTGAGTTTGGCGCTAGAAGCCTGTTTTCATACATCTGCTAAAGGGGGAAAGTGCTCATCTTAAATCTTTAAGATGTGTACGTACTGGCAGGATTTTCTAACATTGCGATGTTGGAAGCCAGTCATGGTCCAATAAGCCTCCGTCTTCAACCAGCTCGTGGCCAAGTTGAGCTGAAAGCAGCAACTTCTCACACTCATTTAATCGCAGTGTTTTCAAATGTATTTCCTCGGAAAACAGAAATTAATTGGATTTACATAAATAAATTTACAGTATCTTAGTGTTTCAGTTTGCTTTATGAACCACTGCCCAGTCTGCAGTCTGAACAAACAGTCGTTACATCACTTCATTGGCAGAAGAGAGAAAGTGAGATTTTAGTATTCGGCTCAAAAAGGAATGATGTGTTATGATGTGCATATACTTTGCAGCACGAGGCATCTGTCACTGTCTGCTACTTGTGTATTTGAAGTGATACTTTAGAGATTAAAAACAGCCTATATGGAGCTTAAGCATGTTCTGTGAGTGCTGTGTTCATATATAAAAAGACATGGGGGTGGGGGAACGTCATCATTCAACATCAACATATCCCATCTATTATTCATGGCTCGTGTACTTGCTGCAGTCTTCATCGGCTGGAACAAGGATTTTCGATTCCATCTCCCAGCGCTCTAACCGCGGTGCACACACACACACACACACACACACACACACTCCACACCTGCCATGTGAAATTGTGGATTTCGCCCAGTTAATGCAGTCATATGAATTATTAATTGTAATAAGTGGAGCTTCCAGGCTCTGTGTTTTATTGCGTCCTCCTTCACTGCTCTGTGACATTACAGAAATGGCAAATGTGGCCGAGACAGGCTGAGCCCATTAATAACAGAGCCGAGCTTTGTTTCCTCTCTGACTCCAGACCTCTCTCGACTTGAATAAGGCTTCCAACGTCTGGCTGTGTGGGATCTGGAGCATTTAATGGATTCCCCTCCAACCCCTGCATTATAATCTTATGAAGTGTTTATTTAAGGGCGACAAGAATGCTTTTAAGACGACAGAGGTTATTTGCACCAAATAAAGTAGCAGTGTGTGTAGCTTCAGCCAAATCTGTGAACCTCTTCAAATCTAAGTGTGACACCATGTCACTTCCACCACAGCTTTCATTGTCTCTTAAAATAGGTGCATCATTATCTGTGGTGTCTTTCTATAGATAAAACAGATTTTTTAAAAAAAAACATGGTTTCTCCTCCTTATTGTCAATTAGATAAATGCTTTCTCATAAGAAATTATAATTAAGAGAGGGACTTGCACCTCATGTCCCAGCTAATTAGGGATCAGAGCACAGGCAGGGCAGAAGCAAACTCAGTGATTTATTACCCTCTTCTACTAAATGAGCTCAGTATGCTAAGGTCTCCTGAAGCTAATATAATCCTTACGACAGAGACACAGAAAACACCACTCATACCGTATACTGTATATATGGATTTATACAGCTATAGTCAGAAGCACAAAGGGAACTGTTCCAGGCTGAGGTAGACACAGTGCAGACAGTGAGTAAACAGCCAGGATGGATAAATATTTCATTCTGTCTTGAGTGAGCAAGAAGAGCAAAGCATAGGTGTATCTATATTTGGATGCATTATTAATAGAGAATCAGTATTTGAAGCATGTAGTAAACTGTATGTTCCAGGCTCCAGGCTTTTGTTGGCTGCAGAATGTCATTTTTAATTTGCTGTTCAAGAATTATGTAAGACATACAGGTGTACATATTTTTCACATGTGTAGTACAGAATAGCTTCATGCAGGAGTAGATCACATGACTCCATTCAGAAAACATCAGGAACATGATGCAATCTTTGACTGACAAGTGATCAGCATCAGGTCTCTTATTTTGATTCTTACATAAATACTACTTCTTTCACTTTGATTTTATTGGCCACACGGGGGCACAGGAGCTTAAAGCACAAACATATCTGACATATTACCAATGTACAAGGTTATGATTTGGTTATTATTTACTGTCACTCCACCAGGCACTGAGAGCAGTGGCAGATTTAGTGCTTGAAATAGTTGTAATTTTTTAAACAATGGGTGCTTGATTTCAGACAGAACTAGATGAAAGCAGACATTTTTAATAACATTTTATGTGTTTTACAATGACAATCCTGGGAAAAGGTCTTAAATATGCACTGGGTGGCTTCAGTGTGATATCAGGCCAACAGACTGAAAACAGACTGAAACTGGAGTTGCGTGTCCCAGGCAAAAAGTAAGCATCCTCGCCAGGTGATGATCCTTGAATAAACAGGTGAACTGGAGTTTGGCAAACCACTTTATGTTTGCTCTCAGCATGTCTAACTATTGTGTGCACCTTGTTTAAACCCCTCTTTATTTCTTAGCAGCCATCTTGTTCTCTTTTTCTGCTCACACATGACTGTGTTTCTTGATGCGTTGCTGTAACCTGTACTGTAAATTAGTGGCCTAAACTGTAAGTTAGTGGACTCACCTGAAACTGGCATTGGATAAATGTATTGCATAGCGGCAAATCTGTTTGCATGCATGTGCTTTCTCGTGCATGTTAATAATTGCACAACAACAATTTGGGGGTTAGGGTTAGCTCCACAGCGCTGTCAGTGGTCAGAAAGTCCACAGGCCACCTTTAAGTTGAATAACTCCTGTTTTGATCTCCACTAATCTTAGAGAAAATTCCCTCCTGCTAAATGATTATTTCCACCTCTTACTTAACTAACTTTGTCGGCTGTATGGTGCTGGGCAGATTCTGAAATGTCCTACAGAGCTGACGGAAACTGCTGAGTTGAAGTCTTTGTGTGTTTGTCACTATGAGCGACACCTTCAACATGACACAGCCATTAGATCCTTATAAGAAATATTTATTAGTTCTACTTTAACCTGAGAAATATCAAACTGTCTTTATTATTTAATCAGCTTTTTTTTGACACATCTCTTATCAAATTGTCATGCACAGATTTTTGGTGTTGCCTCTCCTGTGGAATGACAGCTCTCTGGACATGTGGGTTCATACTTGAGTGAGGCCAGGCTGAGGCTTTGGAGGGAGACACAGTGAAATGGACATGTGAGGAGGAATCTGTCTAACCAAGCTCAGCTCCTGCCCTGACTGGCAACAGTTGACTGGCTCCCTGAGCAGATGATGGGCAGCTCATCACCACTTTCACACACTGAAGTGGGATCCTGTAGAGCATTTGAAAAAGTTCTCTTTTTTTAAAAAACCTACTTTTACATTTCACGTCCTACTCAAACCATTTTTAGACATAAAGTGCACTTCCATAGTGCCCTCGTCTTTCAGGGACGTTTTGAGCTGTATGGACAGATAAACTGCTTCTCTTGAGCAACACAAAGCTGTTTTTGTCCCTTGGTGTTTTTGCCCATATTTCATGACACCCTTGTGGTGTATTTACAGCCATTTATCCATTCAAGTGCCACTCAGTGATAAATTTTCTCCTCACTCATGCAGAGTGAGAACTGGCAGACACACACACCCATCCTGACTTTGAGTGTCTTTCCTCTGCCTAAAAAAGTCTGCATCCAGATGTGCTCCACCTGGTGTGGGAAACTCACTGCCAGTGTACCCACACAGCGCCGCATCAGAACATACTAACATTTCCTCATAGGTATGACCTTAACCTTAACACTAAAACACTATTATCATCTGTGCAATTTGAAAAGAACAGCCCTATATTAGGATGCTGGGACATTCATCAAATTCTTATAATATTCAAAATTGTCAAGCATCAAAAGTTGTCTCTTAGTCTTGTTTACTTGTAAGATAAGATAGGATAAGATAAGATAAGCCCTTTTTTATCATATATTTCTACATCTAAGTAGAGGAATTTGGAAACTTTTTTAGGCATGTCCTAGTTAGACGAGACAAATGACAACTATCATGGCATTCAGTAGCATCTATGCATCAAAGCAGTTAGACCCATCATGCAAAAAGTCATTTTCACACAGGTGGTGTAATGGGACCCATCACTGTCCTGCAAAACATCTAGCAGTCTGGTGCCATATGAGAGTGACTTGATATTAATACAGATGCAGGCCAGTAACAGAAAGGTCACAGACGACGTGTCTATCAATAGCTGGCTGTGCTGTGTCCTTGAGCAGGAGGCTGCACTGCTTCCTGTTCACTTCCCTGTACGTCTCTCTGGACCGGTCTCAGCTGAATGCAAATGTAATTCAAAGGAGCGATGATCAGCCCAGGCAATCTGTGATGGACATCAGACAATGATGTGACTTGACAGACTGTGATAGAGATGGAATAGCTCCGGTCTGGAAACTCATGTAGCCAATGTTAGCCTCACTATCAACATTATTAACTGCAATATGGATGTAGTGTTCCTATCAGGCAGATGCTGGATATTGAATATGAACTTGACAAGTACCTGGGAGATGAGCTGAATATGATCAGCATCCTTAGAACACAGCTCATCATCAGAACAGACTTTGGACTTCATTGGGGGGGTTTCACAGCAGGCATGTTTGGAATGGTTTGATTGGTTTTGTCTGCTCAGTAGTTTGGTCTCTGTGCCTCTTGTGAATAATCTATATACCACCAACGGAAAACAACATTAAACCTTAAAGTCCTCTTGATATATTGACACTATGAACTAAGGGAAGACAACAGTCTGGTCAGATGCTCATATTCAATTATATCCTCATGTGTTCTCACCATAAATGAAAGCAAGAGAATGGAAATTGCAGCAAACAGCACAGATTGTCCATCCACCAATTTTTGGTAGTTAAAAATAAAGCTTGACATATAATCAGACAGGCTGTGGTGATTCAGTCATAGAAACCTTCATCAAGGAATCGGACATTTGTAGCAAATGTTAACTGTTAAATGTTAGATGTGAAATCTTGAGCGAAGTTTAGAGTCAGTGTGATTGCATACAACAACAATAGAAAAATGCAAATATGCAAATTTCTTTTAGCTTGAGCAAGGACAAGGTTTGGGTGGTGAAGTGAGCCACGGCAGCAAAGGCCATTGGCATAAGCAAGAATAACAGTAAGAAGTGTAAGGCTGTCATGTCCACAACATGAGCGTGATTGGATGTTACGAGTGAGCTGATGAATGAGCTTGTGATGGTGAAACAGCCAGTGCCTGTCAGCTGACTTCAACACCCTGTCTGAAATAACACTGCTACATGTATGATAGGTCAAAGCTGTGCCACAGTGTTGGTCTGTACACTATAATATTATACAATTATTTCACCTGCTTGATTTTGTTTTCTCCCCCAAATGAGTTTGAATAACCTGGGTTTTGTTTAAAGTAAAATGTGCTTCTTGTCTGCCTTGTAGTTTGCAGTGATGTTGCATTCCAACATTTCTGCTATGTCAGTATAATGTTATCATTGCTAATAGGGATGATGGACAAATCTACAAGAAGATCCATCCGTGTTGTAATGAAATGGATTGACTGGAATAAAACGACCTTTTCCACAGTAGCACAGACCAAAAATGAGAAAAATGACGACCATCACATGGCTGCAACCAGTGACCATATTTTTAGTGTGTCAATTATTTTTTTTTAATCATTTAAAATTTTATAATTGCCTATAGGTATTATAAATAATGAAAAATTGTTTGTTTGATCTGAAAGCTAAAGATATTTGATTTACTGGGATATAGAACAAAGCAAAGCTGCAAATACTAATATTTGAGAACTTGGAACTATAAAGTGTCATTTGTCCTTGAAATACAACTTAAATGATTAATTATCAAAAATTGTTGCTCATTGTTTCAACCCAACATTAAACCACAGCATGATAACTATTTGGGTCTTATATGGGATTTCACATTATCAGTATTTTACATCTCCATTGTCATGCAATTCATTGCAGCCTGAGAACAAAGCAGTAAGCCAAGTGGCCAACTGGGGAAGCAGGTGGTTCGCCATGAGATCAGTGGAGACTAACACACACCATTGTTCCCAATGCATGATGATTCAGATATGTGATGAGAGATGTGACACCAATTTATTTATTTTTTGTGTGAAATTCAATCCATTATGAAAGTCTATTGTGGACTGCATTAAAATGATATTGCAAATGTAACTCCACAATAGCTTTATATTATTTCATATAAATATGTGTGTGTTATGTGAGGTAAAATGAAAATGAAAATGCAGTAATCTTTTCATTCTCACATATTAGTATGGACGTTCTATGGCCATATTAAAATGAAAGTGGAAAAGCTGTTTGACATATAAAAGTCATACTGCGTTGCACAGTGGACAATATTCAAGTGCTCAATATATATATAATATATATAATATATAATCAGTGTTGGGAAAGTTCACTTTCTATATGAACTAGTTCAAAGTTCAGTTCAAACCTTTTAAAATGAACTAGTTCAGTTCATCGTTCATAATTCAAAATTGTGAACTAAAGTTCATGCTTCCCCAAAATGAACTATTTCGTTCTTTTTTAGTTCTTCTTTTTTTTTTTTTTTAAGTTGCCACGAGCTACGAGCTAATTCCCGACTGTATGGGAATTAGTTTCTCAGTAAACGCATCCTCCTTCCTTGCACACATGTGAATTGTGACGAGACTGACGACCGCTGATGACGAAGTTGGTAGAGCGACAGGCAGGACTTGCGGTTGCCAGATCGGGTGGTTATCCGCGACATTTTAATGGTCGTTTACCATGTGTTTTTACTGTTTTAGCTTGGTTTTTCGCCGAGGGCTCTTGAAATCTGGCACGAACGTAATCTGAACGAAATCAGAGTGCCGTTCAAGAAACAGCAGAATGAGTGCGTTCACAATTTAACGTTCATCAAGCAAAAATGAACGGGACGTTCACGTTCACCCAAAATATGAGTTAGTTCATGAACGAACGTTCTTTGAACGCGTTCGGGTACAACACTGTATATAATATATATCAACATTGTAACCTGATCTTCCATTTATGCAGCGATATTTAAGTGACGATTAATCTGAAAATGCAGTTTTCTAACAATTTGAAAATGAAAATGAAATACGGCATTTGATATTTCATTCAGTTCTACAGCAGCAAACGGGAAGGATATCAACTAGTTATACACAGAGGAAGTGATGTCATAACTGAAGCTCCGCCTTGATGAGAGTACTGACAGATTTCATTTTCATTCTGTCACTAAAAAAAGTGTGGTAACATGTAAATGTAACTGCAATAGACTGGGGACACTGTTTCTCTTACATCATTTGATTATTGTCCACTGTTAGGCAGCTTCAGTCGACAAAACTGGAATGTCAAACACCTGTTCCATTTTCATTTTAACGTGGTCACAGAATGGCCATACCAGTACATAAAAATGAAAGTGCAAATTTTGCCTTATCATTTTAAGTTTTACTTAAATAGCACATACATATTTGGAAAATTATAATGATTACATTTTCATTTTCAATTTTACATTATCATTTCAGTATAGTCCCTTATAGGCTTCCATAACTTTTACATACTTCAGTAAAATCTTGAAGTTAATCTGAAAAGTTTCCCAAGAGATATCAGACCATGGTGTCAGACCATCTGAACTGTGTGAGAGAGGGTTAATGAAACACAGATGATAGGTATGTCCTGCCGTGCTGCTTGCCGACAGCCCGACGGAGGAGTGATGCAGGTGGTGATAGGCCTCTGTTGAGGGAGGCGGATGAAATTTTAAACACCCACACCAGCGTCTTTATGCAAAGCAGAGCGTGGGGGGGGGGGGGGCTGTCAGAGGGAATCACAAGGTGCTTGATGGTTGGAAACAGTTAAAAGGTTTTTTTGCATAAGCGCTGCGTGGCTAATTAGCTCCGCACATATGTCGACTCCTGCTGCAGGGCTGCCAGTACACCTAGAGCCACCGCTGGTCCCCCCCCCCCCCCCCCCTTCTTCAACAATCCCCAGGACGTTCGCACAGACTGTCAAACCCACGCTGACATCCTATCTGTATCAGTGTCACTTACAGTTGAGCGCGGCGGATAGGCCCGCGTTGGCTCTCGATGTGGTTTTCGAAGGGCGTACACATAAAACATCCACGGCTGCGTTTTTGATTGAAGCTACACAGCAAGGATGGCCCAAGGTCGCCGCATTTCAAGTCGACAAAGAGGAGCTGATCAGAGGCTGCGCTGATGAACGAGGAGGTGAACGGCGTGAGCTGGTTGTTCAGCAGGGAGATATCGC
>JBBMOC010000059.1:769484-887736 GCA_037975185.1 Centropyge bicolor | reverse complement strand
CAGACATGACATGCAGTGCCCGGAGCCCAGGGAACACCACCCGCCTGCCTGTCAGTCTGCCTGTAGGGCCAGAACCAGGCACCAGCACCCCCCTGCTCCACCCAGAGCTGCAGGAAACAGAGGAGAACAGGGAGCTGGTTGGTTTGTTAGGACGTCAGCGGCTCCTCCTGGGAACAGAGGGTGTTGGCTCAGCAGCTGTCGGAGGCACACAGCTGCTCCGGAGACCTCTCAGCTAGCAGGTGTTTGTACCTGATGTGATTCAGGATTCTCCCAGAGGTGGAGAGAGCAGAGAGCCCCTCCCATCACACACACACATCCTCTCCCTTTTCACCATAACACATGCCCTCCGCTAACAAATCCCATTAGTGCACTTAACTTAAAAACTAAAAATAGGCCTTCTCACTTAATCTTGTTAGTTGTCACCATGTTACAGGCAAAGTGACATGAAGCACACAATCACATCAGCCTCAGAATAGATGGTCACAAGCCTGCCGGAAGAGGCTGTTAACGGATGAAATCTGACACTTGTTAGTTAGGCTTGAGCGGGGTTAATAGGCTGCTTTGAAAGCCGAGTTCAGACATGATGTTCAGAGCTGCATCTCACTTTATGGTCGATGGAGAACAGGAGATTTACCTTGGTGGAACCATTTAAAGTCACATCTATCATTTTGCCTGGTGCAGATGTAGGCTTTACTCTATAGCAAAGTCTGACCGTATACACTCATACACTACATGCTCATTGCTGTATGATCTTAGTGGAGAGAGCAAAGCATACTCAGAATTATTGTTTGACTGCATAATTTGAAAATGAACATTTGACATAGAAATAAAAAATCAATTTTGAGCATTGCCATTTTGCACCTTTATGCATTATAAATGACCTTGTTAGATACAGTTCACTGGCATTCTATATGAGACCACAATGTAAAGACTATATAGCAACTTTTTAAGAGTTTTGTGCAGTAAAACAGTGAAAATGCTTTTGTATAATACTAAAACTTCCCTTTAAACTCTATTCATTAAAAATAGTCTCAAAGGACTTAGAAGATATTTTCAATAATTTTTCCTTAAGCTTCTTCTTCACCCACACATTCAACCCCTATGACACTGTCTCCTCAATAACTAGTGAAATTAGTTTGGTTAGTTTTCTGTCTAAAAGAAAAAATATCTTGAAAGACATGAAGTGCAGAGGTGGAAATTACAAGTCCCTTTGCAGATTCAGACTGCTTCCAATGAGCGCCGCGTGTTGCTGTGGACGGCTTATTGTGAGTTACATGGTGTGAACATATTAGTATAAAATAACTTCCATGTCTGCCTGAACTACATTGTGGCTCCATTTTAAAGATTCATCACAAGTATGTATTTTGTCCCGTCACATTTTTTATATATTTATTCATAATATATTGTCTATTATATTCAATCTTTTATTTCCTTCCAATGATAGAGATTACATTGAAACTTCCTGAGATCTGATCACAGACCAGGTGTGATATGGCCAGTAAGAGCATATTCATTTTCTATTTTCTCCAGGACGAATGTTTATTTTACTTTACTGTTACTTTTATTTGACTTTGTTCTCATTTTGTCTTACTTAACAAATCACTTTACGGTCACATAGTAGTCTACTCATTTTGATGGAAACCTGTAATTAGAATCCATGATACTCTTCTTTTTAATAAGAAAAAATACAACAAAGATTCTTAATTACAAGCCCTGATGCTGTTTCAAGTGCAATACTGGTTACTACTCAACCCTGGCCTATTTTGGGAATGTTTTATTCCCTTTTGGCATGTGCTCAAAAGCAGAGAGTAAAGAGGAGAGAGCATCATGATGAGAGTGATGTTTGAAGTGGTATGTGTGCTCAGCTGTACGTCCTCACAGCTTTGAACAGGACATGTCTTGTCATTCATCTGAACCTCTCAAAGGAGCGTCTTTGTGTTTGTGTTTGTGTGAACGGTGCCTGCATGTGTGTGTGTGTATTTGTGTGTATGTAGTTGCACCCTAAAATGGGAGCAAGTGCACACTACATATAGAGCCTTGTTGTGATATCTCCTCAGCTCATGGTTTATGATGTCTTGTTGGTGATGTTTATGGTGTCTTAGTGTTTGAAGGTCACGCAGCAGTCGGGAGTGAAAGCAGATATTGGTTTCTGAGTGCGAACATTCACTCCTTGTGTTGTGTTCCTCTGCTGCCATGTCAGAGCTGTGGGAGACACACTCACAGGCTTGTTGGTGGATTTAGTAATTAGCTACTTGTGGATGAACGCGAGGTTCATTCCGGAAATACATGGAGGGTCAGCTGCTCTCACAGCTGCAAAGCCAGAGTGTTAATCACGTTCGGGTTCATCTGGATGTTTGTTTGTCTGGAGGCACAGAGAGACCTGGGAGGCAAAGCACTGGTGGATAAGCACACGGCTCAAAATCTTCTCGCAGAAATGGGTCACGTGATAAGGATGTGAGGAATCAGGGAAGGACTCGTCACTGATATGATCCAATAAGGAGGCGAATGTGGGCATCATCAGTTCCAAAAGTCTCCATTGTAATGGAATAATTCTAATATTATGTATATTATAAGTGGCTCAGTGGTTAGCACTGTCGCCTCACAGCTAGAAGATCCCTGGTTCGGGTCCCGGTTAGGGCTGTGTGGAGCCCTAACCGGGACTTCTGTGTGGAGTTTGCATGTTCTCCCTGTGCAGCGCAGGTCTTCACCGGGTACTCCCACAGTCCAAAAACATGCTGAGGTTAATTGATTATTCTAAATTACCCATAGGTGTGAATGTGAGTGTGCTTGGTTGTCTGTCTCTATGTGTAGCCCTGTGGCAGATTGGCGACCTGTCCAGGGTGTCCCCTGCCTTCGGGATAGGCTCCAGCTGCCCATCCTGGGGGGGATGGGCAGCTGGAGCCTGGTAGGAGTTGGTAGAGACCAAAACAGAGCGAAGAGAGAGTGAATATTAGACTTACATTCATCAAGTGCACACAAAGGTGACTCCAAATGAATGATTCTGTTGCTTCCACTGCCCTCTAGTGGTCCACCCACCCGAGTTATCGCGGGTTTAAGCTAAAGAATGACTCGAAACGATGTTTTTTTTTAATAAGTGTTAAATATTGTACTTTTTAAGTACTCATTTTTTATAAGTTGTGTTGTATGTGATGTATTTAGGTTACTCCTCCCGTAAACCTTTTTATCCAATTAGGGATAAAAAATTAAATTGTGTATTAGCTGTTTTCAAAAAGGTGATTGTCATGGGTTTTTTTGTCTGTGAAGGTTCTCAGTTGTGCAGGTCATGGAGTGGAATTAAAGGCAACTGGACGAACCTACAAGTCCAGTTGCCTTTGATTCAACTCTTTTGTGATGTTTTTTATTATGTGTAGTGTTTGTGGTGAATGTACATTTCTTTGGTAAAGTCATGTTATGGAAATATAGCATGGTATTTTAAAGAGGAGTTGTTCGACTCTGATTGACTGGTGGTGAAACTCAGACTGGTGTGCACCTTGCTCTGTGTGCGTTCCCAAAGTTAAAAACCCTTTGAAATGTAAAGTTGTTTAGATTCAGAGAGGAGCAGCCTGACATGGTGAAGCTGTACAGAGCAGATATTATCAGAAGAATACAGGCAGACGTATAGAAGATGTTCAGATTCAAATGAATACATGTGTATATATCTTACCTAGATGCTTCTTAAATGCACAGTGGCAGTGTATAGCAGGATGCCAGAGTAGAGTTGGAGACAAAGGGATCTGCTGTGACGGGTGATAAATAATGGAGGTGTAATATCACAAAATGAACGGCTGGTTTAGAGGAGTGGAGTGGAGGTCAGCAGAGGGAGGAGATGGAAGCTGAACAGCAGAATCATTCCCTTGTGCATAAGCAAAGATCAATAACAATAATAAAGCACATAGTGGTGAATTATTCATCAATGCTCTGCCCTCTCTCTGTCTCCCCTTCTCTCTTCTCCCTCCACACGGTCCCCAGCTGACTCAACTCCAGCAATAAGAGCTACAGTACGCTGCCGCTCCCGTCTGTCTCCATCCAACTTTGGAGAATTTAGTTTCACTAACAAAGAGTCCAAATGCATATTATTAACTTTGTTTTCCCTCACATGTAAATAGCTTTGATGAGTGGATAACTCCATCTTTGATCACAAACAGACTTTGGAGCGTGCACCAGTTCTGTCAGAGGATGAAATGTGTCAGGCTCTGTGAAGTAGACTGTGGTGACTGCCATTTATATTCGCTCCCCGGCTCGCTGCACGAATACAAGATGAGGAGTCGATGAGTCAGGTGAATTCACTGTCCCCAAAAATATCAGGAATTCAAATAGTTGAAGGAAAATGATTGTGGGTCTTGTTCTCATAACGACATACATTATGTCTATTGGTCATGATAACATTATAGTTACCACGTCGGGAAGAGCAAATCTTACTATAGCTTTCCAAAAAAATTCTGTGTGTCAGAATTCTTTTGCCGTTAGTATGTTTTATGAAAATCCAAAAAAGTCATTTGTCATTCCTCACCTCTCTTCTACTTTCTAGTAGAGTAAAAGTAGAAATACTATACTCAAGTATATGTAAAGGTCCTGCATTGAAAATGTTAATTATATAAGTGCAGAACTATTATAAGCAAATTTTACTTAAAGTATCAAAAGTAATTGCTGACAATGCAGAAAAATGACCTTCATTAGTGTTATACTATTATATATTATATTATTAGAGTAGCATTAATGTGTATGTAGCATTTCACAATCGTATGTTGTTGATGTGGACGTTACTTTCAGCTTTTTCACTGCTGGGTAGTTTATTCTATAAGAATGTGTCATAGTTACATAAGTTGCTCATATAAATGTCAGAAATGTTTTCGTGCGTTGAACATGAAAATATTCACACAGAAACAGTTCTTTAGTTTCCTATAGTGTCCCCATCCATCTATGTGGATATGCTGACATTAAAAAAGCAACAGCCCATAACAGCAAAGCCTCAGTAAATTATGTGATATAGAATATGACCTGCTATATCTTATATCCTATTATCTAATATGGTCCCCATGAAGATTTCCATGTCACACCACCTAGTTCCTGCCAGGCTGTATGTGTGTGAATGTGCATGTGATAATAGTGACCTTTTATTTTGAAGGAACTGCTGCTCCTCTCTGCTATTCCAACAAAAGTGTTTTCAGTAATGCAATGAATTAACAGAATAGCAAGGAATCTAATGAGAGCTCAGCCGCAGTTGTTTATTTCTGCCGGTGCCCTTGTGCACTCCTCTAAAAATGAGAGCAGAGCAGTGCACATTATTAGCACAGCACAGCAAGTGCCTTAATAACTAAACAGGTTTTTTTTGTGCTGTGTCACCGCAAATAGCTGCTTTTTATCAAGCTATATATTCCACGTTCCAGTTTTTGGAAACTAATTATAGTTGTTATCGGGCCTGTAAACAGCAATGCTTTTCACTGTTTTAATTACACACAAAAAGGCCAGTCAGCATTTCTCTAATCGCTCAGTGTTTTGTTCTAAGCATTTCTGCTGCGCTCGTTCTCAGCCCATTAACCCAGAGGCCTGGGAGCTCATGTATGATTGATCACTCATGACACATGTCGGTCAAAACTGTGTGTGTGTGAGAGGGGGGGGAAATTACCTGCGGTATCAAATATGTGGATCATTAAAGTCAGACTTACATGCTGGTTTTGGTTGGTTTGCCAGTAGGATGGAAACAAGATTCACGTGGTGATTATTAATGGGAAGCAGCAGAAGAAGAAGAAGGAGAAGAACATTCAGGAAAGCAGGGTTATCTGAGACATAGACAGGCTCGAAGCTGAGATGAGAGAAAATGAAAAAAAGACAGAGGAGCATAATCTTTGTTGTGGCCTACAATATTTAGGATTTTGCCCTAAAATGCACTAAAGGTCATTAAGACACTTCTTAACACAATCTTCCAGTAGTAGTAGACAGTTGTCCTGACAAACAGTAAAGGGGGAGTAACAGTACAAACAATTGCACTGAACTATTCAATCAAGATCTCCATTGTTAATGGTCCATCAAGATGTGTTGACAACTACAGACCAGGTTGCAATGAAATTTGGCAATTCCTAATCATTCTCTGACCGACTGTCTTCTTGTCTTATCAAAGGTATTTTGAAAAAAGTGGCCATGACAGACAGACAGACAGACAGAGTAATGTTTCTCCTATATTGCACTGTTTAGAATACAAAATATAAAGTAGAATATAAGTAGAAAATATAAAAAAATCTAAGAATAGACACAATAAATTAGGCAGTAGAGATAACAGAAGTTTGAATGTGTATACCTGAGTGTGTACAAGGTACAATAGCAGCAGTGGTAATGCTAATGCTAATGCTATAGTGCATTATGGTAAATATAATCTAGTAATATGGTACTATAGTACTATACTAATAATACTATAATATATAATAATATAAAATAATACAATATAGCATATAGTAGTAGTATAATATAATATAGCATATACATTGTATGACATACATGTACATGTATAATAAATAAATAATAGTAATGTAATGTTATATATACTACACTCAACTACATATAATTATAATAGTAGTAATATACTACTAATAATAATAATATTAATATTAATATGTGGTATAATAATAATATATTATACTGCCCTGTGCTATATAGCATCAATATCAACAACAGCAGTGACAGAAATAATAGTAGTAGTATAGTAATAAAGCCATGCTAATATATATGATTAAATATACTCTAGATATGATCCTGGATGATCCTTGTGTGTTTGCAGACCTCTTCTGACTCACTTGGAGCTGTTTTTTTGTAGTGGATAGTACCTGGTATATGGTACTTTTTTAGGTATAGGCTTCCAAGCAAGCTGAGTAGATACTAAAAACTGGAGTGAAAACATTACAGAACACTGACTGGTCAGAGACAATTGCCACCACAATCGTTACTCGCGCTTTTGAGTTGGCGATTAACCTAACCTGTGTCAGAGGAAGCCGGAGTATCCGGAGACAACCCACACAGGCGTAGAGGCAACGTGCAAACTCCATACAGAGAGTTTGAGGCTGTTGTTCTGATAACGACTGCTTCATTGTGTCGTCTAATTTTTCTTTTGATTTAATAACCCCATGACCTTTATAGTGATAAGTTCAGTGAAGAATTGTTTCTGTCAGTACTGTGAATGTAATGAACATCGCAGCCTCAGGGGTATTATTTAGTGACTAGTAATTACGAAATGACCCCTTTTTTAATCATTGAATTGTTTTTCACTATGGTACCAGTTTGGATAATGTTAGACCCGAAGATGTGTTAACCACTACAGGCTTGATTAGCATGAGATGTCATACTCTCCAGAGGGGTGTTAATAATGATTTCAGTGGTCTCTTAATTTGTTTGTCTAGTGCCATCATCAGGTCAAGTTGTATCCATGGCAATGTACCTTGAAAAATATAAACCTTCTCTAAAACATGGAAGTACCCATGTGCCCTATTTCAAGTATTTCAACTGTAACTTTCCTAAAGTTTTGCTAACATTAGCCACCATTAGCTAATGGTCATACCAGACCAAGTGAGACTAGCAGCAAAGCCAAAGAGAGTATAGAACTGAGCACTTTTTATTGCTTTTGAAGTCCACCTTTAATTTCTAAGAGGAGTCATTACTTCTTTCTTCTTCTCTTTAAAACATGTCTAGAGGAAAGATATTACCATGACATTTGCTGAACACCAATTTAGATTTCAATGACCTTATGACCTTTCCATTAGTGCCGTTAAGATGTTGTTTCTTGCAACAGTTTTATATTCACTGTGTAATAAACATGGTAGCCTTTTCATTGCTTTAAAGTTTATCTACTAGTCAGTGTCTTCTCAGCATGTAAGCTCTATGACTGAACATAGCTTATTGCACCTGTGAATCTGAGCTCTATCATAGCTCCCTTGCAAATCCCCCACACTCTTGTTAGCTCCCCCTGCTGTCTTTTAAACTGTACTTTTACCTGAATTTTCTCCTCACAGTGAGAAACTTTCCAAGTGCTATTTGATTTTTCTGATCAGACACCCTGTGCCTGTCCACTGCACAGAGGATTTACCCCAAGATTG
Source organism: Centropyge bicolor (assembly GCA_037975185.1). Classification (NCBI taxonomy): domain Eukaryota; kingdom Metazoa; phylum Chordata; class Actinopteri; family Pomacanthidae; genus Centropyge; species Centropyge bicolor. The sequence goes on along the minus strand of JBBMOC010000059.1, from coordinate 879,655 downwards.
TCACTGACAGTGCACTTTAATCTAGAGCATCTCCAGACAAATTTAGTGTGCTGAGGATACCTGCAAACACTGCATCATGCTCAGCATCGCAGAAGACGACAGTCACTATTTTGTCTTCTCTCTCCAAGTGATGCTGCTACTTGTTCGATCAAAACATTCCTGTCTTGAAGCGCGGCAAGGAGAAAACAGTGGAGTTTTTTTAGGTCATGCTGTATGAGAATCTGCTTTATAGACAAGATAAATAACTTCTACACTCACTGCTTTCAGGAGTGATCCCACCTGGCGGGAGCAGAGGTGTTTTTTCAGAAGTTAGCAGCATGAGACATTTTAGCAGCACTGTAGACTAGAATGATGCTGTCGTTTAAGAGGGAAGTGGATTTTTATTTTCTCTGTAGTATATGATTCTCTGTATCTCTTGAATATGCACAGATAAACTCAGCCAGATTGCCAGAGCCACTGTAAATTCTCTTAGCTCCTTAAATAAAAGTTGATGCTGTGGCTCAGTGCATAGTTTATGAAAATAAATGCTCCATAATTGATAATTCTGTACGGAGCCCTCTTGTGCATCAGGCCTGGCACAGCTGTTCTAGTCGTAGCTCCTCGACAGGACAAACAATTAATTTCTTTGTAGGCTTATAAATAAGTCATACAGAATGTGCAAGCAAGTGCAGCAAGTGGTGCTCTTTGATTTTTAGTACAACAGAGTGGAGTCTGGGGAGAGCTACTGTGAATCTTTAGGTCAGGGTAGTCAATGGAAACTGATACCCTCCATTTTATAAGTTTGACTGTTTATTCTTTAAAACAAAACTACGTAACTTTTCCTGAACAGTAGCCACTGTGTGTGACGATACCTTACAGGTCATATTTAGCTTTCATATTGCACCCATATTCCATATTGCATAGTTTGTATTGCATCATTATATGGCACACAGTTAACATAATATCATATGTTCCTATCGGATGCACATGCCATAATGATTTGTACCCCATACCAGCACACCAAATAAATACCAATATCAACAACAACCATAATCATCATAATAACATATATTTCTAGTTATACGTGATTTGGTTTACTAGTCTTGTAAAGTCCCATATGTGGGAAACTGAACTTTATAGTTTTTTGTGTATTTATTTACCACTACACTTGTGGAGTATTCACGCCAACAGCAGTTTTTCTGAGGACTCGATATATCCATCTTGGCATGTAATAGTGCCAAACAGCCTTAAATTGGAAAACCCTGGATGCCTCGTGTTAACCATAGTCCAGTGTTCAAGGCAGTTAATCCTGACTTGAATTGATATAGTGTTTTATATATTGTCACTGTGCAGTATTTTTAACCCTGATATGACCATAGCTATAATCATACAACTGTACCGAGTTATCCAGTGATTGAGAGGTTACGTGGTCGCTTGCAAGTGGTAAACATGGAAATCTTTCACATCTGTTCCCTTCATACCATATGACGTAAATGCGGCATTAGCAAAGTGTCAATTATGGGATAGCGGTAAATGCCAATAAGTAGTATAAGAGTCAAGCAAGAGTCAAGGAGTCTGCAAACTGACACAATGATGTCAACTACAACTTCTTTCTACAACTAAAAGTTCGTCCTTGCAAACTTCAGCACATTTGTCACTTTACCTTACTTCCAAGAGTAGCTAATATAAGCTACTGGTCATACCAAACCGACTAAGACTGTTGCACTCAACGTGAATATATAATCTAATATGTGTCCAATGTAATACAGTGTTAGAGTTCCTGTTTTATCTTAAAGCAAATGACACTGAAAAAGGTGGATAACTCTATACTCATACGGTCAGATTATAGTGTGTTTTGCAGTGAAGAAAAATATTGAACAGACTTTTTTTTTTCATTGGAAACAATTGAATTTATAGCTCCCACTTGTTTGAGAGATACAGGCTGTGATGAAAAACATTTCTTTTCTAAATGGGACTCCACAAACACAGGGCTGGCCCCTGGCTAACTGGCTTTATTCTACTGATTTGTCAGACTGATGAAATTACAATTGCTCTGCTGGGCTCCCTTCGGACGTCACCACGAGGCAATATGAGTGAAATGTTTTTCCAGCCACACTGGGGTCAAAAGCTCTCTCTACTTGTTTATGAGATGCTCCAGAGGATCATATCTACTGGTAATGGTAGGAAGTATAAAGGCTAGATTAGAGTGCAGTTGGTCCTATTGTAATTGTGCTTCTGAATGGATCCATTATTCCATAATGTGATTTATCCAGTCACACTGTGGTAAGAGTGCAGATGCAGGCAGCTATCGATCTGCAAAAAAAATGAAGAAACTCTTTTCTTTAATTACAGTGAGACAAACATTTCTGTGCTCTGTCTGTATGAAAGGATGCAGTGCCCTCTCTTGGATAAAGAGATGAATTCTTTCATTTCCTCTGAAGGTCAAAATAGCCATAAGCATCAACATAATGAGACTATGCTTGCTTACCTGTTGAAGATTTTTAGAGATTGAGATTTTGAAGACTATCCTTTCATTTGGGTCAAGGAAACAAAACAGGAATGGTTTAAGAACTGGGATTGGGTCCCATATGATATAACAGATGGGGTTGAAAAAGAATGAGTTCAGATATGCTTCTGAGATTTGTCTTTTTATTTTTCACATAGTTTTCACACATAATTTTTTCTCTTGAGATTGTGATTCTGTCTCATTTGGGATCGATTCCACCACTTCTAAAAAAGGACGTTTAACCTTTGTGTAACATTAAAACTCCACTAATAAAAATGTTTTAAATAACAATAGATCAAACTATATGAAATATGAAACCTGTTGCTCATAGTGACAAATCACTCTGGTCTATTAAGCATTTTAGCCTTGTTCATGTTTTTGTTTTTATGTGTGTGTTTTTTACAGTGGTAAGCCCCTTGGCCAGTACTTAAGTGCACAGTGAGTTGCAATTAGCTGGTAAACATATTGAAGCATAGCAGCCCAACAGTCAGATATTTTTCTAATGGTTAAAAAGAGGTTAAAGATAGGACTTATGCTTGTCTTATTATTATAATCTTATTTTATTTCCTCTCCCTGCACACTAAATTTAATGTTATTTAAATGTCCATCTTTGTATTTCAAAGGGGTGTTAATTGATTTATTGGCAATTTTAGGTCACCATATAACATCTGACATATTGTGTTATGTTGTTGTACTGAATGTGTCAGTAGACATTTACGCAGTGTTAAAATTAGCATTCATTTAGAGTAATATCTCTGGCCATCTGATGAGGGTTGATGAGTGATGACACTGAACAATGGAGTTACAGGTGGTAAAACCAATAGTCAGATTAAAACAGCAAAAAAGCTCCAGGAGAACTGAGGAACTACATGATGATTCTCTGTGGGTATAAGCCCTTTGAGAATCACATCTGATCCATTCTCAGTGAAGAAATATTGATTAGAAGAACTTCCATCTTCTACATACAAAGTTGGTTCATTCATCCATTTTTTAGACCAGAACACTGTTTTGTGGCTTGTTTTTCATATTCACATTCCCGTCTCAAAGCTGGGCCCTCGCAGCTAGCCTGTACATCAGATTGAATGTGATTCTGGAGTGAGCAGACATACATAAATAAATGTAACAAAGCAGTGGTTGGTGAGTGAGTGTTTTCTCTAATGGCACTGCAGCACTTTTCAGGCGTGTTTGAGTGTGGCTTAATCACTTGTAAGACTTGATTGAGTGTGTGTTAATAAACATTAGGCTATCTCTCTTCCCCTGGTGATTAGTGGTTTATGTGCCTTGCTCTCTGCAGGCTGAAGACGCAGTCCTGAAGATTGATGGAGGGCCATGCTATTCAAACAGCAGGCATTGCTGAGACAGAAGCTCTTCGTTCTGGGCAGCCTTGCGATCGGAAGTGTCCTCTATCTCGTGGCCAGGGTTGGGACCTTGGATAGGTAAGGAGCCACTGTCACAATACATTACTTTTATTTATAGTAGCTTAAGTAACAATGTTATCTTGCTTAAAAATCACACTATGTTACTGATTAATTTAAGTCAGTTTTAGTGAATTTGTGAGTCAGTCTCCATGAATTTGTTTAATGCTCCTTCATACAACAACCTGGCTCTTCTTATGACACAAGTTATGTCAGCCACAGATGTCAAGATATTTCGCCATACATTGAGCCTGTCAGGCGCTGTGTCAAATAGGTTCTGCCCGTTCACCAGAATGAGGCAGAATTTGTACTGTACATAACATAAGAAAACAAGAAGTACAAACATTCCACCATGGCTAGTTTTTGAATGGTTCTGTTTGTTGGGGTTTTGGTTGATGTAGATTAGCTTAGCTTAGCATAAACCTTAAAGCAGGAGAACTGCTGGCTTGACCCTGTCCCATGTTCAAAAATACACTTACTAGCACCTCTACAGCTCTCAAATTAGCAAGGTATGTCATATTTGTTTTGTTACATATATAACTATTTACGAAATATCAACTTAACCTTAACGAATTTTTTCGGCTGTGACTGAAACAATTTCCCATTTATATAATACATTATATTTACCCTGCACCACTGTGTCTAAAGGTGAAATTTATTCACTATACAGTACCCTCAAAAATTCTACAATAAAAGAAAAAAGTAATTTTGCTAACAATCCCACAATGCAATGCATCACAGTTTATAGAGGTGACTGCAAATATACACTGCAAACATTTCCAGCTTATCAAAGCACTTTATCTGGTATTAAATCCTTACATAATTTCTGTTGAGATGAGATGAGATGTTGTTCATGAGAATTTTTTTTTCCTACCGAGTGTTTGTTTATTGCTTCCTGAGTATTTAGCACTAAAAAGTTGCTTTATTTGAAATGACCTTAAGGATTCTTGTAATGAATAAGTCATAGTAGTGTTGAGACTGAAGATGTCTTTTTTGCTTTTTTCTCTTTCAGGCTACAGCCCATTTGCCCCATTGAGAGCAGACTGCCCCCTCCTGAGCCAGAGCAAATTCCTCTCCGCACCCTGCAATTTAAGCGTGGCCTGCTCCATGAACTACGCAAGGGCAATGCCACCAAAGAGCAAATCCGCCTGCACAACCTGGTCCAACAGTTACCTCGGGCCATCATCATCGGGGTGCGCAAAGGGGGCACCCGCGCCCTGCTGGAGATGCTCAACCTGCATCCAGCAGTGGTCAAGGCCTCGCAGGAGATCCACTTCTTTGACAATGACCAAAACTACGCCCGGGGCATTGACTGGTACAGAGAGAAAATGCCCTTCTCCTTCCCACATCAGATTACTATTGAGAAGAGCCCTGCCTACTTCATCACAGAGGAGGTCCCTGAACGCATCTTCAAGATGAACTCCTCCATCAAGTTGCTGATCATCGTCCGCGAGCCCACCACCAGAGCTGTGTCCGACTACACGCAGGTGCTGGAGGGCAAGGAACGCAAAAACAAGACCTACCACAAGTTTGAGAAGCTGGCTATCGACTCCAACACCTGCGAGGTGAACACAAAGTACAAAGCGGTGCGGACCAGCATTTACACCAAACACCTGGAGCGCTGGCTGAAATACTTTCCCGTGGAGCAGTTCCACATTGTGGATGGGGACCGCCTCATCGCGGACCCCCTACCGGAGCTGCAGCTTGTCGAGCGCTTTCTCAACCTCCCCTCGAGGATCAGCCAGTATAACCTGTACTTCAATGCCACCAGGGGATTTTACTGTCTGCGATTTAACATTGTCTTTAACAAGTGCCTGGCAGGCAGCAAGGGCCGCATCCATCCAGAGGTGGACCCATCGGTGGTGACTAAACTGCAGAAATTCTTTCACCCCTTCAATCAGAAGTTTTACCAGATCACTGGTAGGACATTCAACTGGCCATGATGAGCTCTGGACTCCTTCAATGAGATTCTGTGGATTGGTGTTTTTTGTTTTTTATAAATGCCAAGGTACAATATTTCAAAAGATATCAAAAGCACTTTGACTGAATTTAATACAAGAACGACAGTGTGACCAAATATAAAAGGAACTTGATGTAAGTTTGTTTTTACGTGTGTGAAAATAAAACAAAAGAGTTCAATGGTTTGACTAAAAGATTCAGTTCAAAGCACTTCATCTTGAAATGAATTCACCTGTCTATCAGTTTCCCATAAAGAGAAAAAACCCAGTACTGAACTGTGTGATGAACTGAAGAGATTATTTTTGTTGCTCTTTAAAAGACTATCATGCTGTTAAGATGAGCTTTAAGTGTGATGCTTTTCTCATGATGAAACACCTTAAAAGATGAAAATGACATTTGGTAAACAGAATTGTTCATTTGTTCCCTGTCATGTTGTTTATTTGACAAAAACTGCATGTGCGATTAGGATGCCATTATAACACTGGAAACTTCTGTGTTCATTGTCTTTTGTTGTCAGTTGATACTGTTTTTCATCACATTTTATTTATAATTCATGCTGTGATTAAGCCATTAGAAGGTGACATCTTTTAATTCTCCACACAGTACCCAGTCTGAAGATTAGAACAGGCTCATCAAAATAGGATCTAGTGTTTCAAGCTTGACTCAAACCATTCACAAAACCTTGAAAGCATTTAAGACTCAAGCTTGTGTTTTTAATGTGATTATGTTGTTTGCTCCCCCTTCAGCTTATTCATTGGTTTGTGAAATACCTGGCAGAAAAGCAATAGCGAAAAAAAAAAGTTGTCCTCCAATGATGACTGTTTATTCTATGATGATTAGCAAAATTTGTCTGTTTCTGTGCAAATATTCATTCTGTATCATATATCATATGTGTGTTGTTAAAAAAGGTGAAATTAAAAGAACATGTAAACACTTGTCAGCTGATTTATTCTTCACCTTTGTTTGTTTACTTTGTTTCACTTTTGCCACTGACAGGAATAGTTCAACATTTTCCCCCCGTCTCTCTCTCTCTCTGAGCTCTGAAAATTACATCAATTTTCCCATCTAACTCTCAGAAGGGAAGCAAACAAGTGTATTTCTAAAAATTACTTTAAATTACACTTATATTGTGCATAATACATTTATAATTAAATTAAAATATAATTATTGAAACACAGCAGATCCCGAGACAGGGTAGAATATCAGTGTAGGAGTTTGTTTCTGGGCCAAATGTTCTGTCACTTGTCATTTGCAGCACACACAGCACCTGATTGGTGCTTGTACGCAACAAAATGAATAAATGCTGCACAGAGATCGGGGGGCTCAGGCCTTATTTTAATCCTAAGGCCTCCTAGCAGGTGAATCTGGCCCTCACTGTGCCCCGAGTGCACAAGCAAAATCATGCCTGCTTTGGAACCTTTGCTTGGAATCAAACACTGACCTCTGACATCCTAGAATTTCTTTAAAGGAATCAAGTGAATCAAGCAACTTACTTCAGTAATATATGATTTAAACATGATGGTCTTATAGTGAAGTGGTTTAGCTGGTGGTGGATTATGGGTAGACCAGGGTGTAACAAAGATGATGCTGACACCTAGTGTTGTGTCAGATCAGTGAATAAAGAGCTGTGGATTCGTGCTTTCCTCTCTCTCTTTGAAAGAACTATTAATCTCTTACTACATAAATCATGGCAGGCATATTTTAACACTTTGTTTTTACAATACTTAATACTCCATTCAGCTCATCTGTCGGGCCCTCTTGTGTTTCCCTTCAGAATCAGTTGATCATACATTTAAATGCAAAGTAAAAACTAACTTACCCAGGATGTTTGTGCTTCCTGCCTTTCATCCTCCCTGCTGTGTGGAACCATCGGTTCCACTTCCTGACGTCCCCGACGACCCCGCCCCCTCAAGTGTGGCCCCTCCCACTCAGCAGCGCTCCGCTCCATCGTGTCTTCATACCGTCCATTCAAACCTCCGTCTGCGAATTCAAACCAACTTTTTTTTTAAGAAAAGTGCTCCGAACATGGCCTACACGACCGCAGGTGGCACCAAGAAGAAGGTCTGCTACTACTATGACGGTATGGGACATCCTGAGCGACTCAATGAGGAGCCCTAATTGGGGCATCTGGCAGGCTAACGCTAGCCGCTTAGCTAGGTGTTGCTGGTTTAACACAGGCTAGCTAACCAACAAGGCTAACGTTAATGACATCGCTTGAATGGCCTCGTTAGTGCTAACTATTGCGTGTTAACTGGTTAAAAAAAACAATGTCGCTAACCTTATATACACCTCGAGAAGGGAGAGTGAAAGTGTACAAATTAACGCAAGATAATGATAAATTAATGTTGAAGATATTAGCTAAGTGTGGTTAACATTGTAATGCCAGCTCTCATTATCATCATTGTTTGAGGCAGCCGTGGGCCAGGCTTTGTGGACTGTTGTTTTCATGGTGGAAGAATTAAAAGAAACTGACAAACTTTAGTCTGTCTCAAGTTAAAGTTACATATTGGAAACTCTTTCACCCTCACTGTGTGCTCAGGCCTAATTGATGTGTACTCAGTGGACTTGGTGTTTCCGCCTCTGTGGGTCCAGATGAGCAGGATTTCACAGTCCTGACCCACAAAGTGTCCACATGCCCTCACCTATTTTTAAACTCAGCAGATCGGGTCAATGAGGACATAATTAGTCATTGTATCCGCTGAGCTGGCTTTCCTATTAGTTTACAATGGAGCAGTGCCAAAAAGAGTCCCTTGATGGCCTAGCTTGCTGTTTGTAGCTTTTGGATAGAGTTGATTATACACACCAATATTGACCAAACTGTCATAGGCCTGTGTGAGAGAACTCCCATCACATGGTGGATTTTTGATCTTGAAATCTGAGCTACATTTGTTCACATCCAAAAAAAATGTCCCTGACAAGTGCTGTAAAAACTGGAGTGGTTGTGGCTTTACATCAGGAAACACAACAGTTACCAATATCTCATATCAGGAACACACGTCAGTAGAAACTGTCATCATGTATGTGTTTATGAGTTTGTAAGAGTGTTTGTAAAATATTACTATAAAAGAATCAATAGTAGTGATAGAATAAAAACAGGCACAACACAGACAAGTAAGAATCAGTGAAAGTAAATTATGATAATAAGAACATGAACAATAATTGTAGTATGTATTGTAACAGTGATTAATGTTCATGGTGACAAAGCAGCAGCTATGATAATAATGTTAAGAATGATTTTATTGACAGTACTCATTATATTTAATGACCAACACTGTTAACACAAGGAGAAAGAAGGAAACAGTGATATAAACTTCAATTATAGTGATAATAAAAAGGGAGGGTAAATCAAGGATGAACTGGTACAGTGTTGAGATCTCTGGCTCCTGAGCTTGTTTGAAAAGAGAAACTATAGTGTACATTGTGGCATTTTAAAGAGTAAATCTTCAGTGGGAACCAATGGGCTTAGGATGAGCCAGAGACAGAAGTGAGAAAGTATTGAGAGATGGACTGATACATTGTTGGTTTGGCTTTTTCTAATGTGATTTGTCAGCAAAAAATGTAGAATAGCAGCAACCTTATCCTTTAAGATCACTGTAGGACTGCATGTGAAAATATGAATTATTTTGATATTAGAATCTGTGAGGCATGTGATGCATCTTGAACACAATTTATTGAATTCCTTAAATATCTGTCTAGTTGCATATAAAATTGTCTCACTTGCGTCTATGGCTCCTTTGTTTAAAATGTATTTTTTTACTTATTGATGACCCATGTTTAGGCAATGGAAGTGCTCATTAGCACTTCATCCAAACTCATTAGCTTTGAGATATATACTAACACATCAATAGTGTTATATGAACTAGGGCTGCAACAGTTAATTGACTTGTTGTTTGAAAGAAAATCAACTATTTTTACAGTCAGTTCATCATTTCAGTAATTTTTCTAGCAAAAATGTCAAACATTGGCTCGATCCAGCTTCTTAAATGTAATGACTTTGGGCTCTGGGAAATTGTGATGAGCATTTTTCACACAGACGAAAAAATTAATTGATCATGAAACTAAAAGGACGATTAATCGATAATGACAGTGTTTGTTAGTTACTTCCCTAATATGCAAATATTATTCTGAGAGCCCCGCTAGTCATCCCTAAAATGTTGTCACAGTTCTAATAACGAGGTATATGTTAAAAAATGTTTTGATATTAGAATTTTTGTCTGTATCACTTAGCCCTTCTTATTAGACAGAACATGACACATGCACCTACTGTTGCTCATGAAAGTGGTCTTCAACCGATTATATTTCTCTTTGCAGGTGACATTGGAAATTATTACTATGGGCAAGGGCATCCCATGAAACCACATCGTATCCGGATGACTCACAACCTGCTTCTGAACTATGGACTGTACAGGAAAATGGAGATCTATGTATGTTCCTAACTACTGAATAATTTAACAATATCCTTTATTGTATTCTGCAGTGTTGTGTCAGAATGTGAGGTGTTAATAAAACATGAATGTTATTGTAGTCTTCTTCCTCTCTCCTCTAGTTATAATCCAGCTGCTTTGTTTTGTGTTTCAGAGACCACACAAAGCCACAGCAGAGGAGATGACAAAATACCACAGTGATGACTACATCAAGTTCCTCCGGTCTATACGGCCAGACAACATGTCTGAGTTCAGCAAGCAGATGCAGCGCTGTAAGTAGTGTGCAGGCTTCTCAACAAGGCCGCAAGAAACAATTACTTTCATTACCAAGTCATTTGCAGATTATTTCTTATGTGATTATTTTCCCGGAGCTCAAGATGACATCTTCAGAATGTCTTGTGGCAAAGTGGAAATGGATGGAGGGGATGTGTGAATACAAACTCTTATGTAGGAGATAGGTGGCAGTGCTGCTGGTCAAACATCAGACTGAAGATGATCACTAGCTGGATACATATTTTACCCAATATGGATCTAGATAGTGACTGTAGCAAAGACTTTTAATTTCTCATGTCTCTCCACACTTTTCCTTTACCTCACTTCCTGTCCTCATCTCTCATTGATTACCTCTCATTTAATTCACCTGTGCACTCCCTATTTAAGTCCTGCACTCCCCTTCAGTCAGTCTTTCACCTTTTCATGGGACAGCAGCACTGGTAAGGGCTGGTTTGCACATTTATTATTTATATCAATAGAAAAGTAGATCTTTATTTATCCGTATCCTTAATTATGAGAATGTTGAATGGATTTGATGATGTTTAATTCTTATTTGCCTTCTTTCAGAGATTCAGTCCATGTTTGTCTTTTGTTATGTCCCTTTGAATAATTGAAGAGTTTGGAAAATAAATCAGTTTATTCTTTGCTCAACCAAGTCTCCTGGCTCATGCGTTCTGACCGATGCCCCATCACGATAATAATTTTATCCAGAACCTTCCTACTCCTCCTTAACAGTGACCACAGCCCTGGCTCTCTGTCTGTTTCCTGTGACTAAAGCCACCATGTCACCAGTTGAAAAACTGAATAAATGAACAGAAGAACAAGGCCAAGTTTTAGTATAAAAAAGTCATTGAAAATCGACAATTTCATCAGTGCTGCAATGGGAAACCTGTTCATAGGTCAACACTCTTAATACGCTGTTGGTCTCATTCTGTTGATGTGATCACATTAGAAACTGATCAACCAATGTTTTAATCTTTCAGTCAATGTTGGAGAGGACTGTCCTGTGTTTGATGGCTTGTTTGAGTTCTGCCAACTCTCTGCTGGTGGTTCTGCTGGTAAGTTAGAAGAAAATTGATAGTGGTTATCACCTGCAGTTTTTATTTAACTAACTTTTTAACTAAATGTTAAGTACCAACACAGACAATTTTTTTGCATCACGAACTGAATGGCTGAATTCTGTTCAGACACAGCCAGTGCATGCTGGATAGACCCCAGTATGCATTGGATAAGAGGCGTGATACATCCTTGACACGTCAACCACACACAGAAATACACATTCACCCCTACAGGCAGTTTAGAGTCACTAACTCACCTGATTTGCCTTTGTTTGTACTGTGGGAGAAAGGCATTATATATTATATCGCTATAGACATATACATACACTACAATATGGATCATTAAAACAATGATATTAGATATTAGAGATTTTCTATTAGAATGTGTCACATCATAGTGACAGTGATTCCTTTGCTAATCAAATGAGTGTAACATCATTATGATAAGGTCATCATTTATGGTATGTCACTACAGTGTCACTAAATCACCATCTCTGTTTAGAGCAAAGTGGAGATGAGCTATAGTAGGCTTTACTGCAGGGATGCTGGAGCACCGTCTCTATCACTAAGAGGATTTCATTACCATGCTTTTGATATCTGAATCTTTTAGAAAGGAATTTCTCTATAAAATATTTAAAAAATTGCTTACAGAATAAATTCTGGTAATTAATGTTAAAGCCCCTAAAATCTCTGTCTGTTTCAAATCCAGTCCAAAGTATTACTTTCAATATTAAATATTCATGACCAAATAAACAGCAGACTAAAGTTAAAACTGTCATCAGATTGTGACTCAAATAAATCCTGATTGGTACATAGAACTACATTTTACCAACCAACTTCAAACTAATGAGAAGAGCATGGACAGATATTTATCAGTTGAATTAACCAAAACTTGCAATTTTGAAGTGAAAATTAAGAAACTGTTCACCACCTTCTTACTAGGAGTGATGGGGTCTTCCATCGCTAATAGTAAGAGGCTAGTAGATAGAAACGTTTTTCATTGGCATTAGTGATTGGCAAGCTGGCTGAGGTTACTCCTTTTGGATTAATAGTTTGATGGATTGACACATCCTCTGGTGAACGGGGCCGTCACCAAACTATCTGCTAGTTTCAGTGGTCAGAACATTTTCTTTGAAAAAAAAAACAACAACTTTGCGAGCAGTGGTTGGGTTAGGGTGCAGTAGTTTCAAGCCAACAAGTTTTGTAGAGTCCTGCATTTGTGGCAACGATAAACATAATCACCAACATAATAGAACCAGCTGAGAATGACATCAGGCGAATTGATGTGTCATTTAACAGGAGCCGTACAATACACTAACACATTTTTAAATCCTGTTGGAAAATTAGATAGATCCCTCATAATGGTGCTAAAATATCAATCATACACACATACACACTTTATTTCTAAAAATGAAGAGAATTTTTTTTTTCAATAAGCCAAATTTAACTAAATCAAAGATGTGTTTTCTGTTGTGCACAGCTGGTTCAGTGAAATTAAACCGACAGCAGACTGACATCGCAGTGAACTGGGCTGGAGGACTTCATCATGCAAAAAAGTCTGAAGCCTCTGGATTCTGCTACGTTAATGACATCGTGCTGGCCATCTTGGAGCTGCTTAAGTGAGTTTTACCAACAGCTGCAGAAATTTCCATTCCGCTTAATGTCCATCTACATGTATGGAAATGCAGTACAGACAGCAAGCACAAGAACACTTTACATGAGAGCAGAAGTAAAGTCTCAGAGTCCTGATCTGCAGGTTGTTTCTCTTGAAAATACAGTGTTTGTACTTACCCCAGCTCTGCCAATGTGTCTCTGAAAGGTACCACCAGAGGGTGCTATACATCGATATAGACATCCACCATGGGGACGGAGTAGAAGAGGCCTTCTACACCACAGACAGGGTCATGACTGTGTCCTTCCATAAATATGGGGAGTACTTCCCTGGAACTGGAGACCTCAGGGTGAGGCTCCGCCATTGTTCTCACTTAGACATTTAAAACAAGATAGAGTTTTTGGATGAAAATAGCAAAACATTGAATTGTTTGTGTGGGGAGTTCATATGCATTTAAGTAGAGTGAAATGAAATGACAGAGAGGAGGAGAACGACTTGAATATGAAAACGGTACGTTTTATATGTTTGGTTTTTTTTATATGTGTTTTGAATCATGACAATTTTGTTGGTTAGTTGTGGCTAACTTTTCCTCTGTCACACTGATAGTATGTGAATTTTCCGCTAATTAATTGATAGATGTCTTTCTCTCTTCTACTCCATTGTCCCTCTCTGTATTTAGGATATTGGAGCTGGAAAAGGCAAATATTATGCTGTCAACTTCCCCCTACGTGATGGCATTGATGATGAGTCATATGAGCAAATCTTCAAACCTGTGAGTATGACACTGAAGTCATGAACATGACTTAGACATTTTACATTACACTGCAAATATTTATGACATTTTCAAAATCCACAAAATCTGATTAAATCATCCATCATGAAACACAGTGTTGTCGTGTTTACTCAGAAGATTACTTGAACCTTATACCAAGAACACATTTTTGTACCTGAATAACTTTGTGTTTAACTTGTACTACATGTTATTCCAGTGTTTATACCTCACACTATATAAAGGTTAGAACTTGAGGTTCTCCTGCAGTTTTACAGAGCTTTTTAGCATCCTAAAACATTAACAAGGCTAACAAGGCAGATATTTTTCTCAGGAGTTGGTGGAAGCCACACCAGAGTTAAAGGAATGTGAATCCTGGACTTGCATTCATCAGGTGTCCAGAACACAACTCCAAAAAAAAGTGTTGTTCCCTCTCTTCTAGATGTGTAAATTACGTCTGTTTTCTAACTTGTTTGCTAAGACGACTTTACAATATATCAAATCTTGTGTTTTTTATTTGTATTGTTTTGCTGACCCCAACAGACCAAAAAAATCTGTAAATCCAGCTTTAAGTTACTAAGGATTGGTCACTGGACCAGAATACAGCCACATTCCACAGTCCAAGATTTTATGACATTTACACTTAAGCCGAAATAGTTTGGAAATTGATTCGAATGTTTAGAAGCAGCACAGAAAGTACTACAACACTTATTGTTCTCAATAAGATAATTCATATTGTGATAGTTGCTAAATAATTACTGTCAGTGCAGTTAATGAGTTTTGGATAGTCAAAGGACTGAGATTAATATGAAAAGTAATAAAAATAAACAGCAACCAGTTTGACTGAAGTACACCCTGGAAGTGCAGTGTCTCTATGTGGTCAAAGAGGGGTTGCCATATTTTGAAAAATTTAACAGTAAAGCCACACAGTGTATCATCTCCCGGCCCCATGGAATGAAGTAGTACTACCATGAAATACTTTAAAACTGTGCTTTGAATTAAAGAAGCCACTACTTGGCAGAACGTTTGAAAACATGGTCTCACTTTATTGATGGGGAAGGATGCACACAATCTTGAACATGCCCTGAGTGTGACTCTCTGCTCTGGCCCTGCAGGTGATGGCCAAAGTGATGGAGATGTACCAGCCCAGTGCTGTGGTTCTTCAGTGCGGTGCAGACTCTCTCTCAGGAGACCGCCTGGGCTGCTTCAACCTCACCATCCGCGGTACAAATACACAGTGGATAATGCTAAATAAATGATGAACAGGAGTTACAAACTGTGCCGGAAGTGTTACATCCTGCCTCTTGTTTTTACCAGGCCATGCCAAGTGTGTGGAGTACATGAAGTCCTTCAACCTCCCACTGCTCATGCTGGGCGGAGGAGGATACACCATCCGCAACGTGGCCCGCTGCTGGACCTACGAGACTGCTGTCGCTCTGGACACAGACATCCCTGATGGTTTGTCACAGATTCCATGTCCAAATATCCCTGAATGTGACAGATTTTGATAACTAACATATGATAGCGATAGAGCAGCAGGTCTGTATCTTTGTGGCTTATTTACTTAGAGCAAAAGCCCCTGATCCACAACTACTTCAACATTTCTTCACAAGCTAGATGCAAAATCCTGAGTTGCTCAACACTTCATTTTCAGTTTGTTTTATTTATTATAAGAGAAGATGAAAGGAGGACAAAGTCCACATGAATAAAGAAAAATCTAAATTAAAGGCATAGTGAGGTTGTATTAGGTACTTAATCATAGTTAGTGTATGGCGGTCGGCACACCCCCAGTTTGGAGAAACAGACAGGAATCCAGACACGGACTCAGAACACTGTACTGCTGTGGAGAGGGTCAGAAGAAAAGCACATTTCAGCCTCCTAAAAGAAGGCTCACCTCAGTATGGTGTAGTAGGTTGATATTTAGTGTTAGTGGTAGATTGACTGTCAAACCACTGGGGATGGAAGTGAGACATTTGGTTTCAGTCTTGTTTCGATGTTGGGCATGGGATTTGTGGGTATACTTTGGATTTTGCCCATCTTCATGTTGCCATTTTAACAGTCAATAGTATACTTAATGCTATATCCTGTCATTTCTGTGCCTAAATTATTTATTTGAGAGATCTGAAACCAAACTAGTTTTCATTGTCTGCATAGATTTATTTTAAGGCATAAAACTGTATTGAGATCACTGAAGTCTAAAAATGATTAATGCTTCATATTCAGTCAACCACATCCTCTTTCTATTAAGAGAAGCACAGACCATGTGTAGATCCGATGCAATATATAATTGATTCTGTCGTGTAATGAAATGAATTCTCATTTAACAATGAGAAGCATCAAAATGAGCATTAGCTTAGAACTGAAACTAGAAGTGTAATAGTTGAAATGTGTGTAGCACCTCTCTGCTTGACTTCCTTCCCTCTCCGTTGGTGAATGGAGGCGACTGGGTATCTGGGGCTTTGTTGAGGGGGAATATTATACGACTTCACCTCTGCAAAGGGACAGCCTGATTTCTACCTTTCCTTGCAGGGAGCTGACTCGACAGACTGCCTGTTCCACAGAGTGTGTGTAACATAAAGAGAGGGGGTGTAATCACAGCCTGTCGAATGGGCCAGCAGTTCTCTTAATGGAATTTCAGGACATTAACTGACCTCCCCACTCATTCCAATCCATCCTCCCCTCAGTGAGGATCAGTCTAGGTTATAAAGCCTCAGTGAATCATATTAACGGGTGTGTTAGCGCTGCTTTTTCATTCCAAACGACTCATAATTTGACACGTTGTTTTATCTGCAGCACATAAATCTCTTCCAGCTTGTGTTCATCTTTGATCCGTTTGCTTACTTTTGTCAATGATGTTTCTATTGCAGAACTGCCATACAATGACTACTTTGAGTACTTTGGGCCTGACTTCAAGCTACACATCAGCCCCTCCAACATGACCAACCAGAACACACAGGAGTACATGGACAAGATCAAGTACGTACGGTCGTTTGGTAGGACTGTTGAAGAGCAAAGCTGCAGTCGATATTAAAAGTGATATAAATGAATTACTGTTATTACTGATGAGTTCGTGCCCTCGGGCCGCCTCTCATAGTAGTAATCTAGCAAGAAAATTCTTGCTTTGACAAAAAAGTTAGGCTCCACTTACCGGCTTTTTCCGGAGCTTTCAACTATTAATCTTGGTGCTCTTCTGCAAATAGCAATAGAAAACAGTACTCAGTACTAGTTTTTATATTAATATACCTGTGTGTATGTAAAAGGTTTTGATAAGTTATTTAATCACTCCAGAGTTACCTGAGTGCATTTGCTTTGTGTCTGTAATTGTTCAGGCAGCGACTGTTTGAGAACCTGCGGATGCTGCCTCATGCTCCTGGAGTGCAGATGCAGGCCATCCCAGAGGACGCCATCCCAGACGATACAGTGGATGAGGACACTGAGGACCCTGACAAACGCATGTCCAGTAAGACTGCTGTTCATTTAGTCTTGCACACACAAGAAATTTGTTGATATACCCATGTTTATTTCCTGTCCTGCTTAACCTTGTCACAATAATGTATTAATGACAGTTACTGTTTATTGCTTCTAGAGATTGGAGACTTTCTTGAGTTTAGAATGGTGTAGCATTTACTGTTTGCAAGCATTGGGAGTGACCTGTAAAGAAACTTTTTCTAAGAACCACGACTCAGAACATGTTTGCCCCAAGTAGAAATATAAGAACATCAACAACAGTGAATATTAGCTTTTACTTGTTTTTCTCGTTTCACACGATTTAAGCTCAAAATGTGTGATCAACCTGGATCTTATATACTTTCTCTTTGCACTCTGTCCATTCATATCCGCATTTGCTATGTGTTGAAACCCTGTGGACATACAGGCCATAAACCAAAACTATTAAACATTTGGTAAAAAATGTTGTTAGCCATGCTAGTAGCTAAAGTCCCCTGACTTCTCCTCAAGCACGACCATGAGGTTCGCTGTTTGGTGGATTGTCAATTTTCCAGAGGGAACCTCCCAAAGGGATTAATAAAGTACTCTGTCTGTCTGATTACCAGGAACTTTGGCTATTTTGTTTTTTAGTCATATTCAGCAAACACACTAATCTAAGGTTGTGAACTTGGTAAAGGGTATACCTGCTTACCATTAGTGGAATGACTGTAGACTCTTGATTCCATACAACCTGTCCTTGAACATGTAAACTGCAGTGGTAGTCAGGTTCCCTCCTTGCACAAATATGTCTGAGTTTCAGTCCTCTGAACATTTCCTTAACACAATGACACAATGTCTGTCTATATTAATCGGAGTGTGTTGTGTGATTGCAGTCCGTGCCACAGATAAGAGGATAGCCTGTGATGAAGAGTTTTCGGACTCTGAGGACGAGGGGGAGGGAGGCAGGAAAAACGTGGCCAATCACAAGAAGGGAGTGAAAAGGCCCAGAGTTGACGAGGACAAGAAGGAAGGAGAGGAGAAGAAAACTGGTAAGTGTTCTCAACATCTGCACAGTGGTGAGAAAGGACTGCTATTGATTGTTACTTTAATGAACTTTTTTGAAATCCTCCGTCTTATTGCAGAGATAAAAGAAGAAGAGAAAACAAAGGACATCAGTGCAGAGAAGGCTGACTCAAAAAGGTGACAAGCCTCTCTATTAACATTTGAAACTGAAACTGTGCATTGCCGGTCTTAGTTGCACTCCAAATGCTCTGACAAATACCACGTTTCACAGTAAGCACGTTAGCACAGTCTGTAAAGACATCGTCTGATTTCTGGCACGGCAGGAAATGATCAGTAAGGAAATCCACAGCTTTTGCGGAGGTCATTTTGACACCTTCGGGCACCTTAAAGGGGCCTCACCAGCTCACTCCCCATTATTCCAGCCAAAACATTACTCCACCACCTCCTTGCTGCCGCAGCCTTGTTGAGACATGGTGGCCATCCAGAACTCCATTCATCTAAACCATCTAGTGTAGCACAGCATCCATTAGTGAATACAACTGTTGAAAATTGGTCATGTATTTCTGAGCCCACTTCACACGTTTCTCCTTGTGAGCATTGGTTAGGGGTGGCCGAAATACAGCTGCATGCACGACTGCAAGCCTCTGAAGGATCCTGCATCGAGAGGTGCTTGGGACTCCAGAGGCACCAGCAGCTTCAAAAACCTGTGTGCTGCTCAGCAGTGGCTTTTTAACCGTGGCTGTCCTAATAATATTTGCTTGACAGAAATGTTCCTCAATACACCTTGACCTCAGCGAACCCATCTGCACTCTGAATCACACACATTTTTCCACAGTACAATGATCTCTCTTAAGTTTTCATTAAATTTCCGGTGGTTTCATACCTTTTTTGCAAGGCATTGCAATATTTCACCATTTTCATCTGCAGAAAGATCTTTCTTTCTCCCCATACTGCATGAAACCCGTGACTTGCTTAATAACGCGGAACAACCTCTTTAAGTAGTTTCCCTTTAATTAGGCTCACCCGCCAAGTTAATTATCAAAGCTGTCTGAAACTGATGTCAGTGTTTTTAACAGACAGGAGAAACAACACAAGCAAAAAGTTTCATTGAAAAACAAAAAAAAACAAATGTTTATTTAACTGAAATCCTATATGTATAATAATTTGAAACAGTGTGATGTACAGTTGGTCAGTGTGAGGTGTTTACTATGATTACTGTTAAGGGGACAGATTATACACGACTGTTATTGTGTATTGGGTAATGAATGCTGCCACCTTAAGGGTTACCTACACTCAGTACTGTGCCTGAAGACACAGACGGAGGCGTGGAGCTGCAGCTCTACACCTCCTGTGTCGATACTGTGTTACCATCTGTACAGCTGTGTTATATTCCAGAATTGGACAGGATGTCTTCTACATTCTATTCAAGAGAAGTCTAGCTTGCAATGTGTCAATCACTGTCAGTCGCTTAAATACATGTTTAATTTGGCAAATTGACATTTTGCCTGTTTTTGTGCATCCCACATACTGTAGTCACCTTTCCCCACTAACTCTCTGCTTTTGTTCAGCAGTGTGAAGACTGAGCAGACCAGCAGTGCCTAAACTGTTCTTCGCATCCACACACACCACTCGACGGTGCTGTCCTCCTCCAAGGTTCTAACTCTTCACTGAATCCCAGCCAGAAGCATTATATTTATTATGACTCTCCGTTTTCTACTTGTAAATCTCTTGTGAATTGTAAGCGTCTCTCTTTGTCTAGTGCATCAGTGGATTTGAAGAGAATCCACCACTTGAATTTGCCCTACTTTGTCCTTTGATACCCTTTGAACCATGTTATTCCAATGTGCTTGATCTTCTGAAGGAAACATTGACTTTTCTTGTTTTTTAGGAAAACTGTGGGTAAACCTGTAGATGAACTTATAATGATTTCATGTTTAAATTTTAATATTTTGCATTTGCCAATAAAACTTTTTATATTATTTATTTGTGATTGGTATTACTTGAAATATGCAACTACATGCTATGCTATTACACAGACCTCAAATGTACCGCATTTGAGCTCTGTGTAATGACAGTGTACAGCCACATAGGGGCGTTCAAGCCCAAGAGATAGCCTCTAAAGCTGGTACAGGTGGACTGCTGAGTAAAGCTGAAGTTGAAGCCATGCAGATATTTATACTGGAATTCAGACTGTACCATAAACTGGTGCAAGGTGAATTCAAGAACTTGGGTGTCTTTGCCTAAACTTCTGGCGGCACTCTGCTTTTGATGGGGCAGATTTGAAACCTTCAATAGACTATGAATCCTCATCTTCCAGTTAGCCAGAGGAGACTGGTATTAACCCTCTAGCCAAACCTTCAAGTGGAAAAGTTCTGATCCCTGACATTACATGCAGAGCTTTACAGTTGTACTGTACTGACTTATAGTGTGATCACTGTGCTGCCTCTGTGACTTATTTACATTTGAGATGTTCACCTTGCATCTGCTGTGTATTGTATCCATTAGATGTATGTCCAGTTTTAATCATCAGTCCTTTCTACCTCTCAGCATAAAATTAGTTTTACCTTCTTCCAATGACATTTGTAAATATCCAAAAATTCAAACTGTTGAAAAGCCTGAACAGGAACATTTAATTTCCTCTTTTGAAACTTGTTATCACCAGCGATGAGTCATGATTGCACTTGTCAGATGAGATGTGTACTTCAAGAGCAAGAGGCTGATAGTAATTGCACTAAGCTCAAATTAAAAGTGATATAATGTAGTCGCATTACTCTAATGCCCTATAATCTATTTATTTGCTTACATTTATCTGCTTAAATTCAAGTGTGCTCGAGGTGTTTCAATGCATCCATCTGATCCTGGTGGCCAGGCTTCACCTCTGATCAGCTTATTCAGATGTGTTCGTCAGGCAGTGGAAACACTGATTGCCTGTGTTTGGGATGTCATGATTCTAGTGATTGTGGTGATGCGGCTTGTTTTGTACAGTTTTACCACCAGACTGCAAACTGCAGCATCACCCTCACACTTAGGGTGTCACTGCCTCACTGCTCAGTATTTCAGTTGTGACCCACATTTGAACCATGACATCACATCGTTCCTGGGGCACTTGCATTGTATAGACAACAACATCAAATCATCACGACAGAGTTTTCACAAATCTGTGGGTGAGATATGTGTCATTCAAGGGACTGGGTTAGCAAGACTGCAATGAAGCCTCTTCTCTTCACTGTATGACCAAAAGTATGCAGACACCCCTGTCCACATACTTTTTTGTGGGTCTGTCTTGTCTGGTCTTTAGTTGTAATGATGGTAAATCTCAATGCTGTCATGCACAAGAGTGTTCTTCCAACCTTTGTCACCAGATCAATAATGAAATGGTTTTCCCAGTTTAGTGTGGAAGAACTTGACTGGGCTGCACAGAGCCCTGACCTCAATCCCATCCAGCACCTTTGGGATGGACTGGAATTGTCATTGGAAGCAAATCCCTGCAGCCAAGATTAAAAAACCTTCCTTATAGCAGCAAACTAATGCCCATTGTTTTAAATAGAGAGATGTTCAGCTATCACATGCTACTGTCATTCTCACATGTCCACATGCTTGTAGTCACATAGGTTACAATTAAGTTTTAACTTTTATATTCCTCATTGTCACGTTTGAAAATAAACGTTAACACCCTGGATTTTGTCTTGAAGGCACAGAGTGGCTGCAGCACATAAACTGCACAGGATGTCATTAATCCACTTCAAGCCTCGTCAGTCACATGACACCCTACAGTAAGCAACACACAAATAACGACAGATGCAGCTCAAATTTTATTCACATTTATTTTTGCTTTTAGTGTGCTCACAGAAAATTAGAACACCTTAAGCAGAGGAGTTTAATAGCAATTTTTTTTGTAAGCAAAGTTACATTCCATCTCTAAGTCAAACTGGTCAAAGCTTCTCCAGTATTTACAAAAGGAAAAGAAAGAGAGAGACAAGATGCTACACAAACATTTGCATCTGATAGATTCCTTAAATTTTGTCAAAGACCACTGAAAAAGCATTGCCTGCTGTAATCAAAAACATACCACAGTATATAAACAGTTAACCATTCCACTTATCACAGCTTGGTTTTTGAGTTCAAAATTGCTTAAGAAGGTCTTTCGGGATGACTTTTTGTGTGTGCGTGTGTGTGTGTGTTGTTATCTTACAAAAATGAGCGGGTGGAAAAAAGAGCTGCAAACTTCATGTGCTTCTTGAGATCAAGATTTCATTTTGTACAATAATCACAGTTAAAAACACCCTGGCTATACATACTTACATTTTTATTAAGGTCATAAAACCAACAATAAACAATAAAGCCTATACAACTTGTATTTCTACTGAATCACTGACTGGTACAGCTAATGAGAAGTGAAAAGCTCCTATGAGTTTATTATACGTCTTGCTAAAAACCTAACTCTGGGATGTCTTGTCATCGTATTTTAAAAAGGGCTTAGTGTTGTAAACCGTATGGTGTATATAGATGTTGGTCTCATAGTTTTTTAGACTACTCTTTTCATAACAGCCTGTGGCACATTTCCCAGGCCCCTTCCTCCCCTCCCCCCGCCAACCCCCCCATTTGCAGCTCATCCCCCGTCTCCTTCATACCATGGGCATGTCCATACCATTTTGTTTACATTTTGTATAAAAATTCAAAAGAAAAAAAAAATTAATACTGATGAAAAAATATATGGCAGAATGTGGATGTATTTAATCTGTTGTACATATTGAAGCCACCCACCTCCCCAGCCCGTTGGAATGGAAGTAACAATGGACCAAGATGGGTTTTGTGTAAGGGGGAATGGAAAACAAAAATAAAAAATAAAGAAAAGCTTTAAAATATCCCTGGTTGTAGACAAGTTCTTCAAAGCCAGGACCTGGCGTCACTCCAACATACAAACAGGGAAATGTTCTTTGATTATCTTTTTTCTCCTTTTTTCAAATTTCTTCCTCTTTCCAAACTTATTCAGCAGCCTCTGCAGCTGCGGCCGGAGCCTCCGCTGACGCTGCTTCCTGTGAGGCCGGGGCGGCCTCCTCTGTTTTGGGCGCCTCCTCGGCCGGCTTCTCCTCTGCCTTTGGCTCCTCTGCAGGTGCGGGTGCGGGTGCGTCCTCCTTGGCCTCCTCAGCAGGTTTCTCTGCTGGTGCTGTGTCTGCTGCCGCCGCCTCTGGCTTGGCCTCTACCTCCTCCTTGGCCTGCTCTGCGGCAGGTGCGGCCTCCCCCTCGGCAGGCCTGGCCTCCTCGCTGGCAGCTGCTGCTTCCTCCGTGCCCTCAGCCTTGGCCTCCTCTGTGGATGCTGCTGCAGCCGCCTCCTCGTTCTCCGCTCCCTCTCCAGTCTCCTTTTTGGTCTTCTTGAAAGAAAAGCCGCTGAGCTTGAAAGACTTCTTGAAGGAGAACCGCTTCTTCTTCTTCTTGGGGGTTTCGTTGCTGGTGGAAGGTGTGGCGCCGTCCTCTGCCTTCGCTGCCGCCTCTCCCTCAGCGGGAGCAGGAGATGCTGCCTCTACCTTCTCCCCATCCGCAGCCTCCTTCTCGGCAGGGGCGGCCTCTGCCTTCTCTGCCTCCTCCTTGGGGCTCTCCTCAGCTGTGGCGCTGCCGTTGGCCTGCACCTCCTCTGCAGGAGAGGCATCTCCATTCGCTTTAACGTGGCCATTTTCCTAACAAGACAAAACATTGGCTGTTAATGGCATGTAAGGAGCTGGCATGATTTCAAGACTGAAGCCGGATAGTGCCACTGATGGACACCAGGGGCAGCAGACACCATCAAATGAGCACTAACAAAAGCAGACTCACTTCAGCTTGGACCTGCTTTGTACTTTCAAGCTTTCAAAGACTAATAATCAAACGCAAAATAACAGTGGCGCTGGACTAAAAAAAATGCAGCATGTTTCCTGATCTTTTCGCACTGGATTTCATTCATATCCTGAGCGAGAATGAGCGCAGTACCTCGACCGCACCGCAAGGGGTCAGTGTGTGGCCGCTCCAAAACCAAGCAGCTGCTCATTAAAACAGCAGATGTTCATTAGTCCAGCAAAATCACACACACACACACTGAAAATGTCCAAAATCTAAACGGGATTCTGAATTTTATACACAATTCAAGAAAAAAATCTCAAATCTAAACAGGAGAACAGCCTCTCTCTCTCTCTCCGTGTGTGTCTCTGTCTCTCCCTCTCCTTCTCCCCTCTCTTTCTCTCTCTCAGCCTCCCTCCCTCTCTCTCTCTCTGCCTCCCTTTCTCCCTCTCTCTCTCTCCCTCTGCCTCCCTCTCTCGCTCGCTCTCTCTCCCTCTGCCTCCCTCTCTCTGTGTGATAGCAGGCTGCCATCTCCACTCTCTGCTGGAGCATCTGGAACAAAAGGAGCGCACTCAGCCTTTGTTGCTCGTCGTGCATCTCGTCTTATTTAGCAAAGTCCATTTCATTCAAAACCAAAACCGCTTTATCACTGGCCAATTTTCCCCCCAAATCCACCATTCAACATTTCATTAAAATCCTACAATTGAAAGTGATTTTTATGAACAAAATCAAACTCAGTCCTCAGCTCATTTTGCCAAATCTCCTTTAAACATCCTCTCATTAAAGCTCCTCGTTTTCCATGAAAAAAACAAAAACAAATGATCAACAGTTGCTCATAAGCTATAATGTGTTCAGAATGAACAGCAAGTATCTCCATGTAGATGATCCGCTCAGTGTCTCCGGGTTGCGCCTCCACCTCCACCTCCACCTCCACACCGCCTCCGTGGATGAGAGCGGCCGCATGTTAAAAGATCATTTACCTGTCCATTGGTCTTGGTGGGTGAAGCAGCAGCGGCGGCGGCCTCTCCGGGCTTCTCGGTCTCAGCCTTCCCAGCTGTCTTGGACAATTGCGCTCCCATGCTTTCCTCTCCAACAAAGAAACTCAACCGATCCAAAAAAAATTCCGAACAAAGACCCACAAGCCTCTTTTGTTGTGACTGAGCTGCTCGCTTGCCGTCTCCCCAAAAAAGTTCACAGGCAAAACACAAAGTCCAGTCACAGGGAGCTGGGTTTTGCAGGAAAAAGCTGGCAGGTGAGGAGAAGTAATAAAATCCCAGATCGGTGGCCGTGTCGCCGCAGACAGGCTGCAAAATGGAGAAATTTCCCTTGTTGCTAATAAGATGCGGAGTCCAACGCCCAAGTGAAGAGATGAATGGGCGCTCCGAGCGATGACGGCACCGCACTCACACCCAGCCAATCACGGCCTCCGTTCGCAGCGTGGGCGGGGTTTGGGAAAGGGAGCGAACAATAGATTGTAGCGCTGCATTTTGGGTACGTAGGAAAAGTGAAATTCAAAAAACTGGCAGCATTTGACTAAATCACTGAAATCATATCTGACCAAACCACGTGATTGTTTGTTCCATTTTTAAATCATTATTCAACCGAAATGAACAAATATGAAGATTGGAAAAACACAACTGATTTATTTTTTTCATTCTCTTGCAATTTATGCTAATGAACTAAAGGCCCACTTACTAGTTTTCTCCAGCTATACATCAAAATATGATATGATATATTGCACACAAAGTATCTATGTTATGCACTGTGAGCTAATGTTCAACTTCTAAATATATTTTTTCTTCAACTCACCGAAGTCATTTTAAGTTATTATTTGAAATATAGTCTTTCATAGTTGAGCCTTTTTGGTAGTATTGTCATGTAAACACACACAAAATACCTGCATCCATTTTAAAGTCTGACATATTTCTGTGGACAGTTGCAACACTTTATGTGATGTATGAAATACATTTTATTAAGTCAGCGGACCCAATCAGACCCATGATGCATCACATGATGGGCTCCTGGCAAGCTGGACCTGGCCCAACCTGTGGCTCGGGCCGGAAGTGATAAATAGAAAAGTGAGTTTATGAAGACCCCTTGGCTCCACAGTTTATATTTTACAGGCAATGAAGCTATGCGCTGTACAGTTCGTCATGATCCTTATTTACATTTGGATACATGTATCTACCATTTTTTTTGCCTGTGCCTTGAATGCAGCATTGAAGATTGGAGCCAACTAGCTGCAGCCATAAATTTGATGCTTTATAAACCATAAATTTAAATTACATTGCTCCTTGGAATTACTTAATATATTTTAATGATTATTTTGTAGTGATAATTAAAACTTATAAAATAGACAGAAACACAGGGTGAGAACATAAAAAACTTTGCAAACTGTTAAAAGAAAATAATGAAGTTTTGTATCATATCAGGAACTTTCTTAGTTAAACAATGTACTGTATGTGCACAAGTGTGTGTGTGTGTGTGTGTGTGTGTGTGTGTGTGTGTGTGTGTGTGTGTAGAGGGGGGTGGCAGCACACCCGGTGAGCTCTTGTTGATGACCATGTGAGTTAGTGTTCATACAGGTCCCTCAGCCCACATTTGCAATGCAAATCCTCCCACAGGCACAGTCAACTGTCCTTTGCAGAGCTGAGAGACACTGAGGTGAACACACCCAGGACATAACAGCAGCTTCCTGGAGTAGATTCACTCTGCTGCTTTTAAATGTGCAATGCAAAACAGCCCTGCTGGGCCACTCTTACCTGGGATACACACTACAATACTTCTTTCTGGTCATTGTATGTGTGCAGGGCCAACACTTGGTCATGATAATGATGGTGATAATGATGGTGATTTTGGACTGCTGGACAGACAAAACAAACCATCTGAAGACATCACACTGGGCTCTTTGAAATTGTCATGGGGATTTTTTTTTTCCTCTATTTTGTGACATTTTGTAGACAATCAATCAAATATGACAAATATGCAAGTTGTGTTCTGGAAAACCCACAAAAACCACCTGTCAGCACGTTTACAGTTTACAGGACTATCAAGCTGTCTTTCCATGGAACATGTCACATTTACAATAGAGGGGAAACCCAAGCACGTAGATGTGAGGTTAATTCATGCCCTTCTTGAAAAATAACCTTATGGTGGATTCCATGGAACAAGAACTGTGTCTGTGTCTGTATTGACCCTGGGTTGTTGTTTTTGAGACGTTGTCAATCTAATAACAGTAGTATTTTGATGGACAGAGCTTCTGGGATTTACCACAATAACAGACTTAGACTGTTTCAAAAGCCTTCAGCAGAGGTTTGGATGTGTGTGTGTTGTGTGTACTTACTGTTTCATTCACTGTAACACAACATCTGAATAAAGGCGGGTGTGTGTTTGTTGACTTTCACTGTGGTAGTTTTGCTCTCGCTGATCTTCAACATGTCGTGAGTCGGAGTTCTGGAGCAGTTTGAATTTTCTCACAAGCTGAACTTGCTATAGAAATGAGTCTTTTTTTGAAAGAGAATGTGTGGATAATGAGTTATTGTTGAGCTAATTACAGGATATTCAGTTTCAGATGAAAAGGAACTTGAGGCACGGTGGTGCTGAGACACCTGGCTGTCATTGTGCAGTGATGATGGTGAAATGCCAGACACTAATTACTGAAAGAAGACAGATGATATCTCCACTGCAGACGTTTCACTGAGATTCAGGGGTTACATGTACTTTACACGACTATTTTGAAGTAAGTAAGTGTGGCTGAGCAGTGTGCCGATGCATACTGTGACATGATAAATGTGTCCACCTTCAGATTTTGCTTTACCATTTCCAATGAGGTAGCTTTTCCTTTGATATCTCTGGGTGTATTCGGTCATTGTTGGTAATGTTGCAAATCTATTAATAGAATTGGCTGTGTAATGTTGAAGTTACAGGATTTGTGTATAATGTGATGAAGTACCTTGATTTCTCTCTCTCTCTCTCTCTATCTCTCTCTCTCTATATCTATCTATCTATCTATCTATCTATCCATCCATCCATCCATCCATCCATCCAGCCAGCCAGCCAGCCAGCCAGCCAGCCAGCCAGCCATCCATCCATCCATCCATCCAGCCATCCATCCATCCATCCAGCCATCCCTCTCTCTCTCTCTCTCTCTCTCTCTCTATCTATCTATCCATCCATCCATCCAGCCATCCATCCATCCCTCATCCACCCCCCCTCTCTCTCTATCTATCTATCTATCTAGCTATCTATCTATCTATCTATCTATCTATCTATCTATCTATCTATCTATCTATCTATCTATCTATCTATCTATCTATCTCTCACACACACTCTCTCTCTATCTATCTATATATCTATCATCTATCTATCTCTCTATCTTCTATCTCTCTCTCTCTATCTATCTATCTATCTATCTATCTATCTATCTATCTATCTATCATCTCTCTCTCTCTCTCTCTCTCTCTCTCTCTCTCTCTCTCTCTCGCTCTCTCTCTCTAGCAGCTTGGTGCTTTGGTTTCGAGCACCCTGGTAACCAGTGGTTGTCTTATTTTTGTATCTTGGTGGTAATCCTGGCTTGGGAGATGCTTCAGTCTATTGCAGTTGGATGCATTTCTGGTCCTCAGTAATGGGTTCAGCATTTAAAGTCGCCACAAGCTCATCAAGCCATTGAAGATGAGTCTGGTTAGTCAGCCATCTCGGTGGGCAGGCCGGGCTTGTGGTGCCTCCCTAAAGCTTGCTTCCCGAGTTTCTGCACTTTGCACAGCAACATGATTGTGATCTTGTTGTGTGAAATGATGTTTTGTATGTTCACATCATCTTGTGTAGCTTTGATGAATACCTCTGTGGGCACTGACTTGTGGTATGTGACCTTTCTGTTCAGGTGACTGCGCTCCACCTTTTGTTGTGGTCGTCACTGCAGAAGCCCCCTGCCTCCACCAGCTACAGCGTGAACATGCTGTAATGCACCACTAATGATAACCCTGTGATTTCATATACAGTCAATAACAGGGGTTTTCACTTTGATATTTGAAGTAAATATTGCTGTTAACACTTGCACTGCCTTCTCCTTCCTGATGAACCAACAGGTAAACAAACAGTTCTAGTTGTTATCGGCAGGTCCTGCTGTCAGCGGCATAATAATGTGTTGACAAAGCACAGTTTGTTAGTTTGCCAACTGACAACAGTTATTAGCAAACACACCTTGGAGTCAGTGAAGGTGGAGGATCCTAAACTCACCACTTACTATTCAGAGTGTTGACTTACAGTCAGGGTTTTGGTGAGCAGAGGACGTGGGCAGAGAATATCTGATGATTAAGCAACATGCAAGAAGTGTAGTAAAGTAAAACCTAGTATCATCTGATGTTTCAGCACTAGTGCTAATATGATACATGATTTTTTAAATTATTTTTTTGGATCCCTTTGTGAGGGACCAAGCAGGCAGGCATGAGGAGACAAAGGTAGATTTTGAAAGAAAAGATTTTATTTACAAAAATGAATCTATACATAAAGGTCAACTAAAGAGAATTTAACTCAAGCTACAACAAATTAAACTGGAAGAACTGAGTAGATAGAGCTGACTTAACAAAGACAAACAGACCTGACACACTGAACACATGGGGACATATATGATGGCTGATCAAACCATTAGGAAACAAAAGGGGGTAACACAAGGACAAATACAATTAATTAATTACCAAACAAAACCACAAAAATCCTAAACTAATGTAAAGAAGCAAACAAACAACTAAACTAAATTCCCTAAATCTCCCCATGATGCGGCAGGCAGATAGTGCAGCCTAATTAGCCTCTGCCTGGATTTAAGGCCTCCATTCACAGCTGCCAACCCTTTTACAAGGGCCTGGCCAGATGATGCCTCCTCTTCAGCTGAACCCTCACCACAGGCAACTCAAAAGAAACAAGGTCAAAACTTAAGACAAACTAACTTAAACAAAAGTGTAAATGTACAAAAGTTAACTAAATGTGCGCGCTTACAAATAGAAGCTATTGTACTATCAACTTAAACCAAATAAACATGCGTGTGTTGTATGAAACAAAAGCTATGTGTCTTCATTTATGTGTGTAGTTTGTATGTGCAATGTGAGTGTCATGTGTAAGGTCAAAAGGTCAACTAAATAAGCAAAGCAGACAATTTATGTAAACTAAAAAACCTGTGGTGAGTGCAGGAGGGTTAACACTATGTGCAATTTAGCTGTGTGGCAGCAGATGCAGCCATCACACCCTTACTTTGTGAGATGTTGACACGTCTTCAGAGCAGCTAAACTGGTCACATAGTTGTATTAAATGTTATCTGTACACAAGAAGTTCGCCGAAATAAAATGCTTCAAACTAAATCAGGAAGAATGAGCAGAAGATTGTGAATCTGACTGTTGAGTGTTTGCTGGCAGCTCTTGACTGTGGTTGGTACCAAATGAATGCCGTGAACATACTGTATGTGATTCTGTACTGACAACTGTGGTTATGACAAGGGCTGTTTAGATTCTGTTGAAAAAATGGATAGACACAGTAAGGTGAAATGATTCCCCCAGTGATGCTGTTGGAGTGAAATATTGTGAGATATTATCACTCGGGTGAAAAGCTGTCAGGCAATCACAATGCAAGATCAATCGTCCTTGGTGTTAGTTTTCACTTAAAACCAAAGAATATGCATGTGATAAGTGAGGACAATTCAAATTTCAGTCTGACTTCAGAACTTTCATTGGAGACAGACCAAGTGGCAAACTCCGGCGCTGAAAAATGAAGCCAATGTGGAAGTGCAAAAAAGCTGCAGTTCCTCGAATAACCACTAGAGCAGGCCGCAGAAGGGAGTCAATTACATTTGAGCCCCATGTTAAAATGTCCGATTTTACGACAGAAAAAAACATATTTACAGCCTGGTTCAAAACATGGCTCTAGTCTCATAAGCTGTTTTTCTACTTCCATGACAATCCTGGGGGGGGGGGCAAATTTTTTTTTAAGACGTTCGTTTAAAATATACAACATACATCATTATGCACAATTCATAGCTGTCAATCTAAGTGGCGCCACTTTGATTGACAATTAGCCACTGATGGTCTAAAGGGCGTCACCCCGGCTAATTCTAGTCACTGAGTTTGGGAAAGATCGTCGTGGGGTTAGCTGGCTAGCAACGATATTTAGCATTTAACCTAGCTGGTTAGCCGTAGCTAGTTTGATTATTTCGAATAAAGCGGCTTTTTTCAGCCAATAGCGTTCATTCAGCCGGCCCATAGGACCTGCCTCAGCTCCGCCCTCGCTCCACCTCTTTGTCCATATTTGGAGTAACCGGAGGTAGGCTACCAAGATGGCTACACACTACGATTTGCTTCAGTTTTGCTCTTCAGAAACCTATGGGTGACATCACGGACACTACGTCCATATTTTATACAGTCTATGAGACAGACGTCACTTTAATTGACAGCTCTGGTGAAACAGGTTTAGAGGTCTCTTCAGCTCTCAGACATCATCAGCAAAAGTCCAGCTCCATAAAAAAAACAGCAAGTGTTTGTTAGTGCAGTGGCCTGTTTGCATGTGAATTCATCAGTGGAGGGCTGTAATGCATTATAGAAGAGGGACACATTTCTTAATGAGCAGTTTTCTCAATGCAGAAGAATGCAGAACAATATTATGTCAGTTTGTGTTCTCGTGTGATCAAACACTCGATGACCACAAGAAGTTGGCTAAGTGGCTGTGTTTACAGGACGTTAAAGTTTTACGCCCACCTTTGATTGAAAGCAACTACAGCGCCTCCTCTTTAGGTCCAAGAGAGGACGTTTCCTAGAGTCTAGAAAAACAGCTAACTAAACAGAAAACAGAGGGACACCACTGTAACCATGCCATGCAAAATAATACATTGACCAAGCTCAACTGACACAAGATGTGTTGACACAACTCAGCTTGTTTGATGAGACACATGCTCCAGGGGGTGTTGTCTTGTGAAATCTGATATACCTGGTATCATCGCATTGAAGCAAATAAGAGGTCACCCATGTCCTACGTCCTCAGGTGGCAAAAACATGACACCGCCTCTGACTCTGTATTCTATAGACAGTGAATGAGAAACTTCAGGTTGTGTTTTGTCGCCACTAAAAGCAGCGTGTTTTCAGTCCAAGCAGCCAATCCCAGCCTCTTTGTTCCAGGATTTTTTTTCCCCAGGCAAAACCTCCCCGCTGCTTATCTACATTTGCTGCCTCGTACCTCCTTGTTCTGGCTCATCTGTCACACCTGGCTTATCAGCCCCGTAAGAATAAGGCCTTTATTTTAAACTGATAAGAGAACAGAACCTGAACAGACAAGCTTGTGTACTACAAAATATGTTTAGGTTCTACTGATGTGTTTTGCCAGATATATATTTGCCTGAATTATGTTCACTGGGAACGTTTTTATTTTCAGATTGAGTTGGTCCGACAAGTTGGTCAGGCACAAAGGACGGAGGAAATGAATCTTCAAACAACCATTTAACTAGGTGCTTTAGATTGTCTAAACATGAGACACACCACAGAAACATTAATCACAATGTAGATTCCATATAGGAAAATGAATGAAATATGACAACAGTGAACATTATGCACATTTGTTCATTATAAACATTCTGATTGAGGACATAATCTGGGTGACATGTGTTCTATAAAACACACTTGTTCATGCAAATGAGTTGATCATTTTTAGGTGACATTTTTCTTAACAGTCTTGACGTAGATGAAGTTTAATATTCCCTTTGTACCATGGAGTTTTTAATCCCAATTTCTGTCTTTCCACTTTTTCTCCCAGCCCCAAAGCCTTGCTGTAAACACTTTTCCTTGCCGAGGAATGCCAGAGTTCATTTACCCAGGGTCATTGTTGTCCCACTGAGTAAGTAGAGGACAGGGGAGAGAGTCAGAGGTACTGAGTGATGGAGCGCTGTGAATGGGGTTGCACAAAACACCAGGGAGGAGCCCACTGACCTGCCTCAATGGGACAAGGACAGGAGGAGAAAAGAGGCTCTTTAAAACTCAATCTGGCCAACCGTAAATGTTTGTCCACAGCTTTCCTGCTGCCGTTACAGGAATGCTATTAGCCGGCCCTATTGTGCCTTGTGGGAATAGCCTGACTCGACGTGGCTGCTAAGACTGGAGATTTGTCTTCGTGCTTCCTATACAAAAGGTATAGGAACCGAACACTCAGGCCTGCACAAAGGCTGCGGAAACGTGATCTTCTTTTTTTCATAAGGCCGAGTTTTGTGTGAGAGGGAGAGGTAGCTGCTTCCGCTGGCTCGTATAATTGCAGGTCTCCACTCCCCACTGTGGTTCTGGCCCCGGTTCCTGCTCCTGTTGCTTTGTTTCTTCCTCGGCTCAGGTCCCCCGCCCTGGCCGGGAGCGTTCAGGGAATATCTCCTTCTGTTTTGGGTGTGCCTCTGTACCCACACAGATGGTGATTCAGGCACCCCGCATGTCAAACATCACACTGGGCTTATCGCTAACGGTGACTTCACTGGCAGTGACTTCATGCTCCACACGGCGGGCTTTTATTTGCATATACCACGTGTTTGAACAAAACAGGGGCTGTTGTGCCAAGGGGGGGGAATCTGATAACAAACAGGAGGGTTAGTCTTCCCGCTCTACCTCTCTGCTGTGGCCTCTCACTCACGATTAACCAGCTAACAAGCAACATCTGAACACTGTGGTGAACCAAAGCCGCCTCTCCCCACATCTGTCAGCGCAGCGAACCACATCTGTACACTGCAAAAAACCCATAAATACCCAGTTCAATTCAGTCAACTCATTTTTCATCATGAATTAGATACGTTTGTCATTTTCAAGTCAGGTCAATTCTCACGATCAGAGCTGCTGTCTCACCAGCTCAAATCAGCAGTTCAAGTCTCAAAGAGACACATGATGAGGACAAGCGGCAAACTCCGGAGCTGAAAAACGAAGCCAATGCGGAAGTGCAAAAAAGCTGCAGTTCCTCGAATAACCACTAGAGCAGGCAGCAGAAGGGAGTCAATTACATTTGAGCCCCATGTTAAAATGTCCGATTTTACGACAGAAAAAAACATTTTTACAGCCTGGTTCAAAACATGGCTCGAGTCTCATAAGCTGTTTTTCTACTCCATGACAACTCTGGGGGGGGCGAATTTTTTTATAAGGCGTTCATTTAAAATATACAGCATACATCATTATGCACAATTCATAGCTGTCAAGTGGTGCCACTTTGATTGACAACTAGCCACTGACGGTCTAAAGGGCGTCACCCCGGCTAATTCTAGTCACTGAGTTTGGGAAAGAGATTGTCGTGGGGTTAGCCGGCTAGCAACGATATTTAGCATTTAACCTAGCTGGTTAGCCGTAGCTAGTTTGATTATTTCGAATAAAGCGGCTTTTTTCAGCCAATAGCGTTCATTCAGCCGGCCCATAGGACCCGCCTCAGCTCCGCCCTCACTCCACCTCTTTGTCCATATTTGGAGTAACCGGAGGTAGGCTACCAAGATGGCTACACACTACAATTTGCTTCATTTTTGCTCTTCAGAAACCTATGGGTGACATCACGGACACTACGTCCATATTTTATACAGTCTATGGATGAGGATGATTTGGGCCTGATGACTGCTGGGACCAAGCTGGACTGGGTTTGTCTGTTCTGGGTATATTGGTTTTGAAAGTTGACAGATAAAATCAATTAGTGTGTGATATGTAAAGACTCAAACCTGAAGTTGCTACCAGTCGTACACATTGAGAATTTTTTCATGCTTATTTTAGGTTTTATGTCCCATGTTTGCAGCTGATTGCCTGAACAACCAATGACACTCGCCCAAGGGTCAACTGTTGTCAGTTGTTGGCTGCCTATCATTTCTTAGAGGAATGGTCTGACATTTTGGGAATACATTTATTTGCTGTCTGGCGGGGAGCTAGATGAGAACACAGATGCCACTCTCATATGTGTCATGTAAAAATGGCAATAGAGCATTTTATGGGAGGTCATATCATAGACTGTTTCTTGGCAGCTCAGAGCCACATTAGCCCCTTTAAAACATGAACTGTCAGTATTACTCTTCAGTATTTCCTAACCTCTTACCTCTTAATTAGTGAGATGAAGAGGTGCTGGTAGGTGGACTTTGCTGCCTTGGGACAGGGCCAGTCTGGCTGTTTCCCTGTTTCCAGTCTTGCTAAGCTATGCTCTTCTGCCAGTTATAGCAGCACTGTAATTACAAAGTAATTTGCACAGCAACATCAGTACAGTGATTTTTGATGGGGAAGACACACAAGCAGACAGACAGACAGTAAAATAATAAATAAATAAATAGACAATCTAGCTGAAAGATGAAGCCACTCTGACAGATGGCTATGATGGACAGTTTGGACAGTGATCTTACTGTTGGCTTTGTTTTCTCTTCCAAATAACTGGCTGCTGAATGCTTTTTAAAACGAATACGCATCGGAATTATAAACTCTGACAAAACCAAAGAGGAAACCAGAATTCTCCTAAAAACAAATCTCCAGGTAAATCAGGCTTATTTGAAAGAGAACATTAATAAGACTCAAATCTTACAACCCCAATTATGAAAAAGCTGGGCAGTTGTGTAAAACATCAATAAAAACAGAATATGATCATTTGCAAACAAAGTGTTCTTGAGCTCTCGTATTAATCTCCTTTATCCAATCATGTGTTTGACAAAGTGTTGAACCTCTCTCCAGCCTTGCAATCATGATCCTATCACCTGTTACCAATGAACCTGTTTACCTGTGGAAGGATCCAAACAGGTGTTTTTGGATCAGTCCACAACTTTCACAGTCTTTGGTTGCTCCTGTCCCAACTTGTTTGAAACATGTTGCTGCCATCAGATTCAGAACAAGCAGATATTTACAGAAGTCAATGAAGCTAAAGAGGTCAAACATTAAATACATTGTCTTTGTATTGTTTTCATCTGAGTACATGTCAAAAACAATTAGCAAATCATGACATTATGTTTTTTTACATCTTGGACACCAACCCGACTTTTTTGGAATCTGTGTTGTCATAAACCGCAGTTTTCCTTTCACAGGCGGTCTCATCATACGAAGGCATGAAGCAACATGTGGGAGTGGGAGCAGCCACATCCGGAGGAGACGTAGCATACATTTATCACAGCTATACGTCTGAAATCTATTGTGTGAAATTGAATGTATGTTTGTGAACTTGCATGTCAGCCACCGTCACCTGGAAGTAATAGCAGCCCTGCATTCCAACACTGATGTTAAGTGTCTCTCATTAGTGCAGGGAAAAGTCCCTCACGTTCACAGAGTGGGCACGGCTGCAGCCCCTCCTCAGGCTAAACACCCACTCCACTCTCATCCACTGTCCTCAACCTTAATGTGTTATCAAGCAAACGGCAGGTCACGGAGTGTGTGAATGTGATCTGTGAAAATCTGTCATCCAGTGATTGGGGGGGGGTTTTAGGAGCAGATTAAAAGCAGGCCTACAGAGTGAGGCTCTGAAAGACGTCCAACTCATCCTGTGTGTTGGTAAATTTGCACGATGATTCATCATTCCCTTTTTAAGGATGTGATTTACAGCAGGCCTATGGACAGAGGCGGAGAGTGAATGGCGCTGTGTGTCTGTTCTGTCAGGTTGCGGGGGGGTCAGACTGTTGTTTGTGCGCGTCGATAAGACTTTTGTCTGTGCAGATCGCTGCCTCAGCACGGCCTGCAGCCGCGGGGATGCCACTGGCTGACAGATGCAGCAGCAGCAGCATGTGTCTCGCAGAGTGGATGTTTAGTCTGCCAGCGAGCCACATGCCGAGCTCACACACTGCAAAAATAATTCAACAACAAGTCTGTCACTCCTGCTTTTTATCACAATCCTGTTTTTTTTTTTAAAGTGAATGACAATGTGTCAGTTCTACTGGAGCCAATTATTCTATCATAAAAATGAAATTCTCATGTTGACATTTGAGAGGAGAAGTTATCCCACACCCTTCACAGATTGATCCTCTTTATTACTGCTGCCAGCGTGACAGTACAGATGGGTTCAATCAATGAAGCATGTGGACTGCGTGGTTTGAATAAGTTTTGTTGCTTACTCATTCGATCGGATGTTGATGATCACCAGATGAACCAACATACTGGATCAGCTGATCAGTGTTCGAAGGCTATGTTAGCATTTATGTGATATGACTTATATTGTTAATATCCGGCAAGTGATGGATTTCTTTGCACCTTTTTATTCTCTGAAAGTGCCATAATAATCCAACAATGAAATGAACCACAGCTTAATTTTTTTTTTGTATTTTGCTTAATGTCTTTAGTGTTTTTTCTTGTTCAGCCAAGGATTGTTCAAACTTTACTCAATATTAGTGTAAAGATGATATATTTTACAGATGCCAACTATGTCATGCTGAGCAGTAGCAGGTAGATTCATAATGTAG
Organism: Centropyge bicolor; assembly: GCA_037975185.1. Lineage (NCBI taxonomy): Eukaryota > Metazoa > Chordata > Actinopteri > Pomacanthidae > Centropyge > Centropyge bicolor. The sequence continues at coordinate 842,007 of JBBMOC010000059.1, read as the reverse complement.
AGTATTTCCTTGTGACAAAAAAAATTATTTTGGTTTGTCAGAAACATCTTAACTTAAGGTCCATTTACCAGCTTTTGTGGGGCTTCCAACCACCTCTTACCCAAATTTCCCCTATGGGGGAACAATAAAGAATTATCTTATCTTATCTTATCTTATCGACCTCTTCAGAGGATGGAGATAGCTCAGTAGTCATCGCACCAAAGAACGTAACCTGCATAGAAAGACAGTGATGTGCAGTTGAAACATTCTGAAAAAACTAATATGTGAAAGTCAAATTACTTTGTCAAACTACTGTTTTCAGGCCAGGATCAAAAATGAATGCATCTGACGCTTTGCGTTTCAGAACCACTCTGTAATTGTCATATCTGCTTCAATGGTATATACGAGCTAGAGATGAACCATTTTAACTGTATTGTATTCATTTGGTTTGTCAATTGAAAATGTATCAGAAACTACACTGATAGTTAATTAAACATTTAAAGAAATGCTTCACATTTTCAGGTTCTAATTCTCAAAAGTGAGAATTTTCAATTTTTCTTTGCCCTATATGACAGTTCTCACAGTAACTAGAGACAAGGTGGGTTTAGAGGATGTGAACCCCTGAAGAAAAACCCTTGATTTGATATGAGGTCCTTGAGGTCTCAGCGTGCTGGTCTAGCCTCACACAGCTCCTCTCCTTCGAGACTTGGACGGCGTTTACATGTCTACAGCCTCTTCTTTGATCGTCCTTTCGGCCAGTTGCTCCCAATTAATGACGAACGTGTGGCGAGAATCCCTGACCCCTGGCTTCAGTAAACAGGACTGCTGCTGTGTGTGCTGTGTCAGATCAGTGGTATTTAAAGCAGGAATTTGAGAGGCAACAGGAACTGGACCGAAATCACTACTGTGAAGCCCCCCCCCCAAAGCTTCTGTCGCTTTCGACTACAAGGCATTCCTCCAGCATCACGCCATCACTTAGAACTCTTATTAGACGCTTTAAAGAGCTGCTTCCCTTTAACGGCTCATTTGATGGAAATCTAAATATTCCTCATCCATCACTGTTAACGATCGCATTAGTTACACTGATACATCACATTGTCTTGGGGCAGTTTGGACCAAACTGTGTCTGTGTAGGGATGTAATAATAATAATAATAATAATAATTGTAGCAAAGACTTTTAATTTCTCATGTCTCTCCACACCTTTCCTTTACCTCACTTCCTTCTACCTCACTTCCTGTCCTCATCTCTCATTGATTACCTCTCATTTAATTCACCTGTGCACTCCCTATTTAAGTCCTGCACTCCCCTTCAGTCAGTCTTTCACCTTTTCATGGGGGGCAGCACTGGTAAGGGCTGGTTTGCACATTTATTATTTACGTTGATAAAAACGTAGATCTTTATTTATCCTTATCTTTATTTAAGAGAATGTTGAATGGACTTGATGTTTAATCCTTTATTTGCTTTCTTTCAGAGATTCAGTCCATGTGTGTCTTTTGTTATGTCCCTTTGAATAATTGAAGAGTTTGGAAAATAAATCAGTTTTTTCTTTGCTCAACCAAGTCTCCTGGCTCATGCGTTCTGACCGATGCCCCATCACGATAATCTTATCCTGAACCTTCCTACTCCTCCTTAACAATAATAATAATACATATAATTCAAAGTGAGCAAAAAAAGTGATTTCTCTGCCTGATCATTGGTGTAAGGTTTCATTTCATTAATTTTCTCCTGCTCACCTGGGTCCAGGTTGTGATGATAGCAAAGTAGCAAAACTGGCCCCCAAACCTTTCTCCCTGCCTACATTCATTCAACTCCTCCTGGGGTATACTCCAAGCCGCTTCCAGGCCACATGGCTTAACCCCTCCAGTTCTGGGTCTACCCTGAAATCAACTTGTATCTGCTCTATGGTCTGTCTTCCAATTTGTCAACCACCCAAATGGTTCTAAATCACATGATACATCACAATCATCACTGTAGGAAAAAAAAGTTGAGTTAGAATAGGAACGTTGACTTGGGAGCTGTTCATATGGCCAACAGTTAAGAAGTGTCTCTAATACAGCCTTCCTACAAGCTTCTTTCAGATGTCCACAGACAACAGTCGACACCATGTGAAGCAAGTTTATTTCAGTTGCTTGTATCTGCTATTTCATTCCTTTGGTCACTCCCCATAGTTTATGAACATCCATGAGGGATGGAAGGTTATTCGACTGGTCTATTGAGGACTTCAACTCTAAGCTTACAACACTGGTACATCACCGTAGCCTCAACAATTGAGCTCAAATCTTACCCTCGGTGAACATGACCCCAACATTCATAACATAAAGCATTTTGGATACACTATGAGATTGACTGTCTCTGTGTTAAGTAAGGTGTAAACAATTGTTTTAGGTGAACAGTTTTTAATCTAAACACTAATAAGTTTCCAATATAAGTCACATTAAATCACAAGCATCAGTTCAGTCTCAGTTCTGTGACTCATGTTGATGCAGCTGTTGACGGTTCACATGAATTAGTGTAACAAAGGTGTGTACATTACATATGTGACAGATGGGAAAAGCTTGTTAGGGACACTCTAACTTGCAGTGTGAACGTGATCCAAGTCAAATATCAAAATGCACTCTTTACTTAGCTGTGTTGTGTTTTGCTGCTTGTGGTCTCCGACCTCTATCACTGGTGAGGTTGAGCCAAGTCAGACTGGAATGTCAGGATACATATGCAGCAGGTGAAGCTACAGTCACACAATCAGTGCTTTCAGAGCGTAAAGCTGGAATATTGTGGACGTGAATATTTTAGAACGATCAAATATTTGCCTGTTGACATAGGCATTGTTTGAGTGTTATAAGGAAAGGCACCTGAACTAACTCAGTGCTGCCCTGTGTTTGATTTCACTGTGTATGAGCATCTTCTTTCCATAGTCTGATGCCTGACTGGATCAGAGATCATCTCTGTCACATTATTGTTTGGCATGATTTGAATTTGGCAAGGTCACATTTTTGAATATGAGAATATTAACTTTTAATAATAATTATATATTAGTTATATTAGGTGATTATTTGGCATGTAACACACACAGACACAATGTAGTAGTGCAATGCAAACAATGTCAACCTTTACCTTTTAAAGATTTATTAATGACTTGGGCGTACATATACATTAGCATTACATTGCCTAATAAAACGAGTGAAAGGCTTCACCTCAGCATTTTATATATTTTTTGTAACACGTTCGTACTGAAACCCCTAGAAGAGAGAAAATATGGGCTTTACCATCCTTGAATCCACTACTATATGACTACAGTATGATGCCACATGAGCGTAATCTGTGACTGCGCTGATTAGTGCTTTTGCTTGCTGTAATTCTTCCCTCATGCCAGAGAGCATGATGATGTCAGATGGACGTCTGATGAGGTGAGAGGAAACCAGCCGCGGCGATTGTATGGTTGTCTTTGTTTGTACACAGCAACGACCAGAACAGATCATCTATTTTCATGTAAAAGGAAGTGACCCTCAGTTTTCATTTCAACATCGACATGAAGTTGTTCTCTCTGACAGTTTTGTGTTTCATATCCTCCCACATGGAAAAGTACAAGTATAAAAAAGAAAATATTGAGGCCATCTGATTTTGCTATTTCCAGCTCTAGAGGTGCATTGAGGAAGTAACAAGTATATTTAAGCTGGTAAAAACAGATGTGGTTTTCAGGATGTCTGATGAATTCTGATGGTTAATTTAATTTCATAAATATTAATATCATCAAATGTTAGCTGTCTTTAATCCCGGCGATGGGGACCGCCTCTGCTGTGAAACACTGCTGTGTCAGCAACCTTGGTTTTTGCCTTCTCTAGCTCAGTATTTGAAAAACAATCTGTCTTAGGGGTATTTATAGCTCTGCCTTGATGTTGGTTGCTGCTTTCATTAACTTCCTTATCTTGTCTGTTGTAGATAATTTTGGTTTGCATGCAAGTGTTTGCAGATTCTCTCACCTGAGGAGAGAGGCGAGCAGTGAAAACGGCAGGTTGTTCAAGGAATTTGCTCACCATGTTGGAGGCATTCTTCCATGCTGTAGCCAGTCAGTTAGTCTTTAACATGGCAGAGGGCAACTGCACTAGCAAAGTACATTTCCTGATCTTTCTGCCTTAACAATATGGACTCATATGGAACAGCATGAGATGACTCATTTTTGTGTGTGTGGCTTTGACACACTACTCTAGTTTGTAAAGCACAAGATTGAAACTTCCAGTTATGTACTAGGAACGGGGTTTGATAGCGTTTCATCAAGTCTCAATCCAAATCCACTCATCAAATCAGAATCTTTGTAAATCCCTGATTGAATCTTTTGCATATTTTTTGATGGGGAGTGAGGGCATTTAGTTAAAAAAAATAATGCACTGAAATCTCATTCAGTATCATAGTATGAAAGATTGTACTGTGCTGAAAGGATGCAGGTTTTCACTACATGTTTTGTCTCTGCTCTGTGACATTCATTAACCCCGTTCTGAATCATTTTTCCTTTTGCTGCGAGGGAAAATGACATTCGCTCCTCTCTGACTGTGCTACAGCTGCAGAAGCCATGGAAGCTACAGTGAAAACTGCAGAGCAGAAATATGATCAATTATCTTTAATCTTTCAACAAATATCAACTAAAGAAAAAAAAAAAGCCTGTCTGATGCACTTAACTTTAACTGAGGGCAGAATTCTTAACCCTTGAGCCCTAAGCTTTTTTTCCAGGCCTCTGCTTGAAAATTACATACCAAAAATAAAATGAGTGTATCTCTGCAACCACAAGGTCTATTTGAATAATTCTTGTGTCATAATAAAGGGAATATTTATAAGTTATGTTCAGATGTGTAAATATCAGTATATATAGTACTGGTTAAGAGTAAATGAAGATGGCACACAGCACAAATGAAAAATTTCAGGTTTGCCTGAAAACACTTTCAGGATAATTATCTATATTGAAATTATCCAGCTGCAGCTCTAAACGTCTACCGAATCATAGCACAATATGTGAGCATTGTCTCTGCAAAGTTTGACTCGGATAAAGTGAAGCAGAACAAAATTAGAGAGGTTTAGGCGAACAAAGCCTCCCAGAGAGTTTGTTTGCAGTGTGAGCCAGGAAGTAATACTACATGTTTCCGGTGTGGATTTACAGATAAACAAGCTTTTCATGGCGAAACAGCTAAGATAAGAGAAAATTTACGACTATAGTTTGACGAAGCGATTTCGGTTTTTGCTGTTGTTTGTGTTCTTTGTGGCTGTTGCTTTGGTTTTAGAGAGCTTTGATGGATATGGTTTGAATCAGTGGACTGTCTGCTTTCGTTTGAGGGGTTGTTTGTCCGTTTTGCACAAAGTACCACAGCGCTATAGCCAGAAATATGGCGAGTGGGTTGACTTGGTGGCGCTATATTAATTTCTATATTCGATAGTTCATTTAGCTGACGTTTGAGCTGTGTTTGGTGCGTGTAAAAATGGCTTATATATTCTTGTAGCCTAGGTTCTGCTGTTTAATTTGATATGCAGCATTACTATATTCTCTCATGATTAGTGCATTGTTTCATACTATTTCTTCCTCTTAAGGAAGGAGGAAGTAAGGAGCCACCCAATTGGGGGGCTTTTGGGCTTAGTTATCCTTTATTGTTCTTCTGGAACCGCTGCCTTGATCAAGAGTACTGACAGGAGAATTAACATACATATTTTTGATGTCTGAGGTCAAGCACTTGTCCTTCTCAAGTCAACTAAAAAGCCAGAAGGTCTTATATATGATAGATGGTAGATCAGTATATAAGTGATGGACTTGTTGTTGCTCCCTGTATCCAAGCTCTGGAACGGATGTTCATGGAAGTTAAGGTGGTATGCTCATGTTCAGTCAGTCTTGTTATCAACCATATCTGTGAATTAGCACATGCTTTTTATCTATAGCAGCAAATCACAACAGAAGTCATCTCAAGGCACTTTTCATACAGAGCAGGTCTAGGCCGTACTCCTTATAATATCATGTAAAGATCCAACAATTCCCATCATGAGAAGCACTTGGCAACAGCGGTGAGGAGTTCTGCCAACGAAAGGCCCAGTTACATGTACATCCTCTGCCTTTTCCCTGAGGTCAGCTTGTCTGTTGTTTTTGGGGTGCAAACAGTGACCTGGACTAGGGGAGACGGCAGCTGTGTGGGCCGATCTGATCCAGGTAGGTCGGAGCGGTGGGTGTCAGAGCTCCTGAGCAGGTCTGCGTACTCTGTGTTTCCTCATCGGTCGCTGATAATCACAGAGAGGCCAGCTGGAGGGATCTGAGAGGGAAGGAAAGGCTGGGTGGCTGCTGGCCAGCTGGCAACGTGCTAACCTTGGAGGGCTTGTTTTGGGTGTTGGATGCAGCAGTTCCTGGATATCTGCTCCAGGCCACAGCACTGCCCTGCTGCACCTGGTATTTTTACACCAACAGTGATTGTGGCAGTAATTCATCTCAGCCCACACGGCACTCATAGCACACAGTGTTGTTTGCCCTTTTCTTTTAACTAAATGTGTGACAGTAGAGTGATGTAATAACAAGGATCTCGTTGACCTCATTGATGTATCTACTGACAGATTAGGGCTTTTGTAGTATTATTGACACCAGATTTTCAAGGGGAGTCTACTCAAATCCTCCTAGGTTCCCCATCATAAAGAATGCGTTTTCAAAGAGGAAATTGTTTTGTGTTAATTGGCTGGGCTGGACGAAGCAGGTTACAATAAGATAAAATAAGATAAGATAATTCTTTTTTGATCCCCCATAGGGGAAATTTGGGCATTGCAGCAGCACAAGCATACAAATAGATAAAAATATGAAGTATATAATTATATAAAGAGGTATATACAAGATATATACAACTGTCAAAGTAAAGTGTTAAAAACACAGCATATACATAGTGGATAAGGTGACATTCCAGTACAGGAGCAAATGTATAGTGCAACATGGAAGATAATGCAGCATAATAACAACAAAACTGGCAGAATTATTATATACAATGAAAAGTGTCATCATCTATCACAATCATTCTGAAAGGTTGGAGTCATTGTTGCAGTGGTTGTGGCACCGTCGAAACTAAAAGAGGAAGCAGAAGTCAAGTCGGTCCAAGTGAGCCAGTCAAAACTGTATCATACAAGGTACAAACAGTGCAGCTGAAACAACAGTAATGTTATATAAATCTACACCAAACATCCAGTCACCCACCCCACATGCCAGCCCAAAATGAACTGCCACAGTTCACATGTGCAGACAATATGTGAAGCATCCATTCAATCCATCCATCCATCAAGTATCCATCCAATTTGAAAGAAAAAGACAAAATGTGCCCATATGCATTTTTTTTTAAAGGTGAGACGTCAGAGGTGACACATGTGGTGAATCCAGGTGAACATGTCTGCTCGCTAAATCATATTTAGAAACAGTCACATGTTAAGAGTGAGTATACCTGTGGATTTCAAATTCATCAGATCTGGTCCCGGTAAACATTGCTGTTTTGACACAGTGAAGCTGGAGGACAGCGGTGCCCCAGTCCATCAATCAGTCCGTACATTCATTCACAGTGTGTCATTCACAGTATTCTTTCCCTTGTCTTGTGCCTTTGTTTCAAACAATATTTTGAATCTCCCTGATTAGCTGCTGTGTTTGGGCTGCAGTGTTCAGACTGTGTCGATCCACAGTAACCATGTCAAAACAGGGCTGTCATAATTATAGTCTTTATATCTACAGAGCATTTAAAAAAAAAAAACATTACAAAGTGCTTAACAAAGGTGGTGAAATTAAACAGATTAGTCATAAATACAATCTTTTCATTGTAAAATTTGATGTTTTCACTAACAGTTATATTCATTTACAGCAGCCCACCAACTGAGTTTTTGAGTCATTAACTTGATGCAGTATGATTTTAAATGTGGAAATTATAGGGCAGTGTAAACTGACTCTGTATTGGTAGGGTAGGAATGAATTCACCAGAAAAGGTCACACTGATGCATCCATGCAAACACCGCACAACAGCCAGGTGTCAGCTCCTTAAATGGCAGCTTCATATGTGGACTGACAGTATGTAACATTTATTTGAGTTTTCTCACATACACAGCAAACTCTTAAAGGGCTACATATCATATATTTGCTTGCCTTAATGGCATATCCCATTGACCTCCACATATCCATGTACTTAGTTTGTGTCTGGACTTCCTGATGAAACAACCTAGTTTGGTTGAAGCACACTGAGGCTTTAACCCAAAGCTGAGCTGCTGCTGAGCTGAGAGTAGCTTCATCTTCCTCAGGAGGTCAGGGGTTGATGTTGGTGAGTGTCTCATGTGCTACAGCACCTCTTTATACTGTCTGCTGGTCGTGCTGTGGAGTCTGCCTCCGGTCTGTCAGAGTGTCAGGAGTGCTGGGCTTTGAATTCCATATGTTTGAGATGTAAAAGACTCGTAGGTTTACTGATACAATATAAACACCATATGGATGCTTTTATCTCTTTTTTTTCTCTGTTTCATTTATCTTCCATTTTTTTCTTACTAAAAACGACACTGATTTGTTCTCTGATACATGCCGGTGCTAACATGTGGATAGGCAAATGCCAATTTCTCTAAAACAAAAACACCAGTGTGAAACCATCCTGAACGCCACATTAATGATCCACAGTGTACAAACACAGAGAGTGAGCAGAGAAAATCAGTACAGTATATATTCATGCTGTGTTCAACACATTTCAACATGCTGGATGTAGTGTGAAGACGTACAGGGCTCACCAGCACAGTGCCTGTCGATAACATAAATAATGAATGCAAAACCAAGATTAAGCAGAATTGTAGATAATAGCATGAACCGGAGGAAATAATTTTCTTCCACAGACAGAAATCAATGTGCTCCTCTGCATTAGGGTCTGCTCAGAGGTTTTTTTTTTTCAGAGGTGAACAAACAAGATTAAAGATACAACTGATGAATACTGCACTCTGTTGAATATTCAAGTTCCCACAGTCAGTGAAACAAAGGTTTTTAGTGATAAAAAGTAGCTTGTGAAAAGCTTCCAGATGAAAATGCAGCTAATGGCCTAACGACTTAAGAACATGCAGTGTTCCAATAAAAGAAGATCGGAAATGATCCTGTAATCAGGGTAAGGTGTTTGGGTTAAGGATGGGTACGAGTACTTCCATGGATCTAATTTAACTTCTGATTTCATTAGCCTGCCCTCAAATCTTATATCCTTTACTGTTAGCAAACATCTAATGTAGAAAACATACTGGTGCTCATCTAGATTAATCACAAATTAGTTAATTACAACTTTTGTCATTAAACCTAAACATAAATAGATTCAATAAAGGAATTTGATACATTTAGGTTTGATAGATGATTTCTATGCTGCATTCAGATTTCATAAAATGTGATTGCACCCTGAATGTATGAAAAGTAGACCCTGTGGTTACTAGAATTTCAAACATTTTGGAGTCAGTTTAGACAGAGGGTAGTACAAATTCATAGAAATCTTTTGCAACAAGTTCAACTTTGGAGACTATTTACATGCAAATAGTAAGTAATAGTAGCCTCTGACTTACAGTTGAGAGAATCCAAAACAAATGTTTCCAAGATTATCATACTATTCAACTACTGTGAGCACTATGTGAACACAATTTTGGCCTAATGTTGACGTGAGTGGAAACGTCAGGCTAAAACATTAGGGACCTTCCTTTGGGGACCATGAACGTCACAGCAATATGGCCTGCAGTCGTCTTATTGTCTTCTTCTGGACCCAAGTTTTAAGCAGACTGACCGACAGACATCACCATTTCAAGTTCCTTCCACTCGGCGGCAAAAGTGTGAAAATGATATTTCAGGCCAGATGAGTTTCCCCATGTTTAACGAGTCAGACCAGGGGTGGTAATGCTGGCCAAGGGATCAGGGAAAATGAATTGGTTTTTAATGAGCCTTTTGTTCTCCTCCACGTTTGGCTGTAGACATACGTCGGCTTCTTCTCCTTCCACAGGATATAGGCTTCTGTATTAAGTGAAATGTGTTGTGTGTCACTTTAACAAGCCAGTGCTATTACTCTGAAAGACTGGAACTCATAAATAATAAACAGTCTTCAAATATTTGTTGTCCCTCGGCTTCTCATTATATTCATGGCACCTGGCTGCAATGGTTGGCACAGTGTGGGACTGGCATGATGTTTACTGCAGCAGTCATTCAGGTTGGGTCTTTGTTTGGACACACAAAAACTGTATGAGCCCCACACTGAAAAGCAGTCTTGGCCCGGAGTTTGATTTGGAAATAATGGCTATAGAGTATGAGGGTAGACTCATTTGAATGTAGATTTCGGGGAAGCATGGAGTGCAAGATTTCAGTTTAGATGGTGCACACAGATTGGGTGGACTTGGCTCCAATAACTCTTCATATTTTTACACTGAGATTTGGAAACAGCAAAAAAGGTGTCATCATTTTATTCACATGTCCCTGATTTGATAAGTTGGAATGTCCGTGGTCTGCCACTCTTATGAAGAAGAAGAACTTCACTGTGGTTCTATGTTGTAATCGTATTGTATACTGTGCATGTGTGTGAGCTCCCGTTGAGGTAAAAAGATGCTGACAATTCACCACAGAGCAAGTCTGCGGTTAAATAGTCTGCCATGTGCATTTGTTAACCACATCTGACCAGAGGGGGGGGAAAGGAGTCCTGCTTCTTTTTTTCATATTAATCAAACTCAAAATTATACTGAGCTAAAAAGTCAGTATCATGTTTGGCCCTGCCTCCTTGCTCTTCCCATTTAAACATGGATTTCAAATGGTTCTCCCCCCACTTCCCCAATTTGTAACAAGTAGCATATAAAATTCAATCAATTATGGTTTTAAACATTCTATTTATTTGGACTTAAGTTGATATGTGATCTCTTTAAGAGTGATGTTCAAAGGCAACATTCAGAGTGGGTTCATAATGAACTCTTATAGAAGTAATAACAGCAATAACATCTCTCATATTTAATCACAAATGAACACTTGGTAAAATATTTTAGTAAGATTTTACTTTTTTTTAAAATACATTTTAATACAGTTTCATCACAAAGTGTCCATATGCACACTGAAACAGACTCTTCTTGCTGTAATCATTACCTCCGCCAAGGAGATTATGTTATTGCCAGCGTTGGTTTGTCTGTTTGTTTACAACATAACTCAAAAAGTTATGGACAGATTTTGATGAAATTTTCAGGAAATGTCCTTTCTGGGACAAGGAAAAAATGATTACATTTTGGAGGTGATCCGGAAAACTGCCATTACGGAAATGTGGATTCTCGGGTATAATTATTAAACTAAAAATTATATCAATGTAATTCCAGTTGCTAAGGGTCTGTTTTTATGGTCCAGGAATCCATCGAAATAGATAAATCAAATGTAGGACTAATAATTTGGAGTGTAAGTCATAATAAGCTGGGGGAACTGTGCTGCTTGGCGAAGGTCTGCGCTGTCCGAGTGCTTTTCTAGTTTCTCTTGTTGACACAGGGCCATAAATAAAAATAAGTACATAAATAAATATCTAATTGAAACGGACCAACACCAGTTTGATTGATGCTCCCTGGAGTCCAAAATTTAAAAAAACATGATTTAGAAAAATGAATAAATCAATCAAATTGAAATAGTTTGAAAATGAACCCTTCATAGTATGCAAACATACTATGTATCAGGGTCTTGGCAGGGCATTGCAAATCAGGTGGGCATCTTAGAAAGCTACAGTCTTTATATCACAGAATTTCCTCTTTGTGCTCTCTTGCGTGTTTTGCTGGAGGCAGGCTTGGTTGGGGGATAGTGACATGAATGGCCGGTGTAAACAGGAGGAATGATTCCTATTCCTCTTGCTGGACATAAGAAGTGATGCCGTAGGACACAATGAACACATTATGTCCCGTCACACTTCTAATTCTCTTTGATGGATGGAAGGAAATTCTTCCTTACGTGACACACACGCACTGCTGCCCATGCCTGGAATTAATCCCACGTTCCAAACGACTTTTTCTGTCGGGTTTATGGGAAACAGGTTGAACGTGTGCCCTGCGCTCTACAGATCATCAGAACTCAGTGGATTGACTGGAATTAAACAGTTATTCTCAATTGGGCTTTTTCATCCTTGACAAGACCTTTTGGACCTCTTTCAGTTGTCCTCCATCAGGGGCTAATTGTGAGCCCTGAACGGCTGGGAATGCGAGCTCTCCCCCTTCTTGCTCTAGGGCATATGTACATATTCTCTGTGGAATGCCGGAAAGGCATTGTTGTCTTCTTTTGAAAGGTCTTCCGAGGTCTATGAATGTTATGTTCCCAAGCCCTCTGCATAGTGTAACTCACAGTCCACTAATTGCTGTAGTTGGAGAGAGAAAGAATGGCAAGGATGTGGTCACAGTTGCTTGGGATTTGTCTGGAGGGATAAAGGCATCAGTGAGCACGTGAACAATGCTGAAGAGGGGCACAAAAGGAGTAGCTATGAATTAGGAACCATTACTAAATACCACGGCTGCTGGTCTGAGAGTCATTCAGTTTGGTCAGGAAAATCCTCACAGTCACTAACACAGAACTGTAAAAGTTCCCTGTATGTATTATTTATTAAACTTTGTGCTTGTAATTTAGCAACACTACTGCAAAACATGAGACCAAAAATTACTAAACTAAACCATCTTATAATATTTGCCAATGTAATACTGACAGAAACTGAAGCACAAGAGCACATTGGTGTCTCCAATTGGCAGCAAACGCAACTGTGTTGATTTAATATCCAAAACTCCTGTCTCGTGGTATCAATACATTTTAAACAGTGTGTACATACTATGTTTGGGAACATTTAGGATTTGACACCATGGACTGAAAACTTATAGGTAAAGGAATGCGGCCTATAAAAATGCATCTTGCACTGTAGATGAACTGAACGTATTTTAGGAGTAGGCTCGGTAGGTTGTGTTTGAATTACTTATTAGGTTATACACAGTCAACACATTGGCTGTGCTATCAGTCTTTATGTAGCCCCAGTTAGTTACTATTATAATTGGGAATCTTGGCTTGTCCCGCCAGGTGCCTGGTGGGCGGAGTCAGGTTGTTGAGGAGATGCAGCTCACCATGCAGCTCACCTGGGCTGGCAGAAAGATGTATAGTTGCTCGCATTCAGTCAGTCATTAGTCGCTCTCTCCTCTGGCTTCCACCTTGTTGTAATTTGTTTGTCTTTACCTTAAGTTCCTCTTTAGTTACGTAAAATAAACTTATTTTTAGCTCCAGCTGCTGTGTGATCTCCCCTCCTTCGTCCAGCTGTGAGCCAGGTTATAACACAATGGGGCCTTGTCAGGGAAACAAACCTGTTTGGTTATGATCAAATCCAGCTTTAGTGTGACAAATGAGGAATTGTTGACTGGTTTGCTGGTGATAAATTTGGTCCGTGACTTTTAGGTGCTTTTTGGAGCGGTTAAGATTAAAGCATCTCATTGTCAGTCAGTTGTTTAGGCTGGTTACTCTGGAGTTTGTTTTGGTGGATGTTTGAAGGGAGCAGCATTTGGCTTCAATTTGGTTTGCAAACCCATTTGTTAATTTCAGTACTGGAACATGTAATTGGTGACGATGGCCATGTCACAGTTGGTAACAGCCATGCATCCCCTTGGGAGGCTGAGGTAGTTGATCTCAACAGGAGACTGACCAGTTGTTTTCACTTTAGTGTGGCAGAGAACGTGGGTGAAGACAATGTCTTGGGAGCATTTCCCTGGTTTCCGGAGGGTCACCAGTTCAGTGGTTTCCTTTTGGTTCTGGTGGAATAAGTGCATAAGTACCCACCACAAGTATCTTTCTGAAAACTAGGACTCTAGACTCTAGATAGTAAATAGATTGATTTGATCTTTGATTTCACTATTCTACATGTCCGGAACATGCCTTTGTGGATTTGTAAATGTTATGTAGTATTGTCCACTTCAGTTGAGTCTGGCATGCTTCAAGATAGGCAGGCATGTCATGGAGTTTGGGTTTGGTAGGTGACGAACTACAATTAAAGTAGTGAGGAAGCAGGTCCCTTCAATGTTGTGTCTGCAACTTGGCAGCTTGGTTAGTCTGAGCTTTATTGTAGCTTGGTTTCTTCTGTGTTGTGCCTCTTGGGACGACTTTGTTGGCTTAACAGCCTTTTGTTTAGAGGAAGCTTTCGGTGTGCTACTTTGGGGTAGTGCTTATGTGTCAGTTAAGATGGAGCATTGTGAGTTTGCTTTGTCTAGCTGCAGGCCACATGGTTGGACTTGGTTGAATTAAAATTTCAGTGTGTACTTTGAGTGACTGGTTTAAACCTCATTTCCTGCCGATTAGATCACTGTTTTGTGCTCCTCACTTTGCTGGTTGAAGTCACATATGGGGGTATTTATGCATGCAAAACCAGTGGAGTGAAGACAGCAACTAGCAGTTTCCCATAACCACAGAGATGCTATCGAGCTTTGCTCTACCTACGTTTACCACCGGCCTGTAAATTACTCCAGGTGAAACCCCTAAACAGGTTCACATCTATGCCTAACAGAGGAGAAAACTCCTTACCAATACCAGTTTTTGCAACAGTAAATGTGGAATAGACACAGACTAACAAAGGCTCTCTCAATTACCAAACCTGGCAGAAAATATGTGTGAATTGAAGCAGCAGTAAGACAGAAATTAAATAGAAATTACTCTCAAGTGCAAAAAACAATCAGACACAAACTAATTAGTCTTAATCAAGTGAAAGGTCAGACTAATAGAAATACATGAATCCTGGATGAGCCCCCAGTTTCAGTTTTGATTTGTAGTCACATGATCTCGGTCCTAACTGAAATAATGGTAGAATTGGATTTTTTGCCACAGCCTCGCCTGCTTTTGAAGTGGAAATAAAATAGTCTGAACAGCTCGAAACTTCAGCAACACTATGAAGAACAATGTTTTTCCTGAGACTGTTTCAGCTTTGGCCTGTGTCATGATCCTGAATAAAGGTATGACAACAGACAAACGCAGCGGGTTATCTAACAAACAATCTACAAATTTTGGAGTAAAGGTATTAGAGATGTAGCAAATGTCCATGAATGAAAGTGCTGGGTGTTACAGTTTATTATGTGACAAAGCGAGCTGAGCATCCCACATGCCCACATGCCCAGGACCTTCAGGGTGTTGGTTCAGCGATGGCACAGTAGAAATGAAACTTGATGCAACCAATGATGGGGGTTGCAGTGATTCCCTGATGTCTGTTTCAACCTCTCCTTTGGCAATTTTAGTAAACATACATTAATAAAAGACATTTGAATTATGTTCTGAAATCTATCATACAGTTTATTTTTTACAGTCATCTCGAGCTCCTGTAAGCTTGTTTAAATAATAAAACCAAATTGGGCACTGTCTTTTTAAAATGCCATAATGACTCTATCCAGATTCACACATCCCCCTTCTTTCTATTGTCCATGCTGTCACACACTCACCTTAAATAGCTCACTACTCATTAGTTCAGTCATATTCAGTGTATCTGGAGAAATTATCAAGGACATTTTGATGACAGGCGGTGAAGTAATCAGGCAGTGTGTGAGATGAAAAGACGCTTTATGTTAACAAATTTTGTTTTGCTCCTCTTTTCTCGTTGAGAATAAAAGGTCTCACATGTTTCCCCAGTGATAAAGCCTTCACTGGTTACGCAGTCATCCTGTGTAAATGGGGAATTCAGTTACAAACGACAACAGTGTTGCCTGAGAGTCTCTGGCTTGTGCGTCAGCAGCGGCTTTGAAAGAGAAAAGGCAACTTAAAACAGCAGATACTGCCTGAGGCTGTCACAGGTGTTCATCCATCTCCAGTCAACACAAAATCAATCCCACACGGTCTCATTTTGCTCTTCATGTGTTTTACAGGACCTAGTCAAGTCTACAACATGAAATGCTGTTATATCGTCATTAATCTTAATGCTATTTGGTTTAGTAGGAGTGTTTGTTGTAACCATGGCAACAGTAGTCAGCCTTTTTACATGGGCTTGACATATTCAAATATTGAACTCCTTCACCTGTTGCTTGGTACAGCGCTATGCAAATCACAGAGCTGTAGTGAGTGATGACATATCAGTGGTTTTGCATGTTTCATCTATTAAAGCAAATCACATGCACTTTAAATCTTGATGCCCATTTTTCAAAACATGTGTAGCGTAAATAAACCAAATTTTGCTTTCAGTGTTGTCTGTATTACGTATTGCTTGATAATGTAAGTGTAAGTGTCCATTACCAGCAAAAGCATCAACTACCAAACTCCAGCAAGGTTAATTAATAGGAAGTAGTAACTTCTTGATAGGCAACAAAAAGATCTAAAATGTGTACACCGTGCTTTTCAAAGCACAGACACAAAAATCCAGTTTGTAAGATTCTTTTAAGAGAATCTTAATCTACTCAGGTGAGATTTCTTTCTTCATGCACTCTGGTATGCAATGGAATGTAAATACTGATGTGACTCTCCTTATAGAGGTCAATTAGGTCATTTTGTCAGTACGGTCAGTTTCCGCCTGGTTATGCAAGTTGTCTGTTGTTGTCTTTTTTGAATTTTCCTTACTGAATGCTTGAAAGCTCCAAAATCAAGATGCTATCTTAGACTGTGAAACACTGATTGGCAGGTCTTCCTGAGACAATAATGCATTGAAATACATCAACCTTTGTGATTATTGATGTTTTTCACTGCCCTAATCAACCCCTTTTTCTACGGCAGCATGCAAGTTTTCATAGGGAAAACTCTGATAAACCCATTGTTCACTACCTGCCCAGTGCCAAACAGCAAAGTTAGCAAATTAGTAACTAACTTGGTTATCAAAAGTGGCATATAGGTGTGCGTACCCCCGGAAATCCCCCCCTGGACCTGGAACCAAACTCTTGAGGAAGGGCCGAACTTTCTCCATTTCCATAGTTGCTCAGGGTGAGAGGTATTGGGTGGGTGTAGAGGGTCACCTCTATACCTTGAGACACTGAAAGGAAGAGTGTCAGCGTCAGATCCAGGGGGAGCAATGCAGATAAAGTCCTGGCCATGCAACAGTGGACCAGCCGTTTAGCCTTGCAGTTCTGCAGGGGGTGGTCATGGGAGTTTGCTCGTCCAGTTTTCTACATGTGTTTTTTGGACTTGGAGAAGGTGTAGTCTGGGAATGCTTCCCCTACCAGGAAGTCAAAAACATTGCAGCAGCGAAGGACATCTGGACTACCTGGCCCTGGATAAGCAGAAGATAATGGGTGGATGAGTTGCTACACCATGCCGATTCTACTGCTTCCCCATTTGCTTTCCAGCATCTCATTACCATTTCCCTTTGAACGGATGATACTCAAAAGGGATAGCAATCCATCTCTCCTCTGGGGCTTTTGTCTGTCTTTGGTGCCGGAGAAAGAATGGGAGGAATTGTTTCCCACACTGTCAGGGATTCACCAGGGGTTTGAATTCGGTTTTGCTGATGCAGGAGATGGAGATCTGTGTTGTGTCTCAGTGGTTGGGAAGACTTCAGTGGCTGCGTCTTCAGACAGATAGCTGAATAATTATTAATCACAGTCTTTCCTTACAGTATGTGAAGGGCTTCAGTCTTTAAACATGAGGCTCACTTTGATTGTACTCCCAGAGAAGTGACTAGATTCTCAGCCATTTAATTGTCCTTGGATGAACTCTTTGAAATCCTTGTGTCTTGTTGATGACATCTCATAAATTAATTGTGGATGATGATTCTCAGATGCTAGTTTTTGAATAATATTTTTTATATATACATACAGCAGAATACACAGGAGAAGCACTTCTTAACTGAGAGACGTTTGCAGATCTTATTATTAGTCAAACACTCATGTTACCAGTTCCACTAGCAGTTTTTGCAAACCACTGTATTATCAATAACTGCAACAAGACTGAGAGTCTGCAGACATGCTCGTGGCTCTGCGAGGCTGAACAGTTGTGCTTTGAGCTAAATGCTAACAACAGCATGCTAACATGCTGATGTTTGACAGACATAATTTACCATTCCATCAGTTTCCACGTGTCATCAATTTTAAGTATTTGCTAACAGTATAAAAGAAACTTTTATTTTGTGGGCAGCTATAGCTCAGGAGGTAGAGCAGTTGCCAACCAGTCAGAAGGTTCGTGGTTTGATCCCTGGCTCCTGCAGCCTATGTGTCGAAGTGTCCTTGGGCAAGATACTGAACCCCTAATTGCCCCCAATGGCTGTTCCATTGGTATGTCAATGTATGTCGCTTTAGATAAAAGCGTCTAAATAAAATTGTAGAATTATAGAATTTTGACCTGAAGCCAGGGACCACAAAGTTGGTACAATTTCTAACTGCTTCCATAGGTTTGAGGTGAAGACATGTCTACTCAGAATGTAAACCATTTCAACTTGCATGTAAGTTCTGTCACAGGAGGATTCACAGGAGAACCCAGAAACGATCTAGTTTATTGTGGAGCTTTTGTGTCTGAAGTAATTTGATTCCACTTGTACAGAGGCAGAGAGGAACAGGGAGCAAATAAAAGAAACAACATGAGTTCCTAAGAAGTTAAACAATAACCAGTATGAGCTGTCTCACAGACATCCACACAGTGTGTGCTGGTACAGCAAACATCCCAAAAATGCCCATTGAATGTGGACAAATTCACACAAGATTAAGATTAAACCAGGCATAAATTAACATTGGCATTGTTGTTTGAATGCACCAATGGAGAGAAAGTTTCCAAATCCCAATGCGGAAAGTCCTGATTCTGATCTCCAGTCTCATTTGTCAGTAGGTGCAGTGCATTGGGTTTGGTAGAGCAATCCATTTATGTGTGAGCCGGTATTCCCCAGCCCTTGCCGTCACTCCCTGGCCCCCCCACCACCTCGTGCCCCCTCTGCAGTCACTTGTGTCTCAGCCTTCCTCTGCTCTGGAGAATCCCGGTGACCTAGATTCAGCCGGAGTTTACTGCCTGCTCCAGCCCGGGCTGTTTGCACTCCGCTGCCAGCGCCAAATCCACGCTGCGCTCGCACATCAGTGCTCTGACCCACATCTCCATGGCAACAGCTCCACAATGCCCTGATGATGCAGCAGCGGCGGCGGCGGCGGCGGCTGGTGAAGGGGAGAGGAGTGTCGGGCTCCCTGACCTGCGAAGTGGCGAATGGTGGGGCTCTACCCCCTCTCATATTGGTTTTACCTCCCCTCAGCCCCCACCCCTTTCACTCTCACTCTCCATTCACTGCCCTGCATGTCGATGAGGGGATTACCAAACACAGATATGAAGATGTAACGTCTCCATGGTGTTTGTTTTCCCCAGTTTTGGGGTAGACTTTTTTTTTTAATCTTTTTCATTCAGTGACATGAGCGATAGATTTTTCTTGTCTGTGCCTCCTTTAAGCCACACTGGTGACTCCCGTTGTTACTTCCATCCTGTGCCATATGCTCCCATAATTCACTGCCAGTTGCTTTTTTTCTCCCCACGTATTGAGTTGCTCGGTCAGTGGTCTGCTCCCTTTCTCCATCTTGATCATTCTATTGTTCCTGTTGAAGCGAAAACCAGTCTCAGGAATATTACATTTTAAACACATTTACATTTTTGTTTGCCAGTTCGCTGCAGTTGATTCAGATATTTATTCCGTGGCAGGTTTTGTATGTACGGTAACGGTAATAGATTTTGCTGCTAGCTACAGCAGTTTTCACTGCTCACACAAAGGGAAGCGGGCAGTTTGGGTTCAGCTCACATTACAAAGTTGGCCTGTATCAGTGTCCCTATCTCTTGCCAACAGAAATAAGACTGGCCCTCCTCGATTTTATCACACTGTCACTTCGCATTTACGCTGGGTGAAACCTACCCTGCCAACGGCCACCACCCGGCTCAGATAACACTGGTGACAATCAGCGCTCTGTCTGTCTGTCTCTGGGTACCTGCTGGGGCAGTTTGTAACATGGCTAATAGCCACATGGTGGGTGCCAAGCAGCCTCCCAGGACAGGCAGATCCCACCCTAATATTCTGTAAACCATGGACACTGTTAGCTTCGTGTTCAAACTGTTGTGCTGACTGGACAAAGCTTTGACAGTCAAGTTTTCAGGCTACAGGTGCAGGCATCCAGGCTCGTAAACTCTGTATACATGATTGTCTCATCTGTTACATTATCAAGTTCATCAAACTTATTACATCCGACTTGCTTTTTCTGCAAATCTGGATCAACCCAACTCCAGTCCAGAGGATGGTGGCAGTGCACCCTAAGGTGTTTGATAATGGCGAAAATACAGGAGCAGGTGACTCAGAGAAGCAATTCCTGTGAGGTCGTTAGACCATTCAACTAGAATCCACTGTTAATTTCACATGACATATGATGATGATGACTGTAGTGTATTCTTGTGAGCACTGAGGAGGTCTGAACCTGGAGGCCAAATATGATCTTTGTTCATATTCTAAATTTACATGATAATTCATTTCAAATAAATCGGCTCACTGCAACGGATGACCTGCATGGATGGACCATGGACTGTGGATTATGAACTAGTTTTGTTCATCATGGGCACTCACTCACTGAATTGCTTTACACCACACCCTCCTCATGTTGCTTGAGAAGACACAATAATGACTTAATAAGAGATGTACAACTTAGAGAGACAGATGCATTTCCACTTTTCAACATATGGCTAGAATGTGGTGGTTTTTAGATGGATTACAGTTAAATTGTAGATGGTCTCTACTGCCTATTAGAGTCTTTCATAAACCTGTCATAAGGAAAATAAATAGAGCTATTTATCACAGCATACACAATGTTGAATTTCTCAATGTAAACTTAGCAATGAATAGTCTTGATCTTGAAACTGATGGACAATGTAGTGATGATGAATTGTATACAACTACAGCTGTGAGCCCAAGTCTTATGATGAGACTGACACACAGTCATAGCCTGCAACCAGTCCTCTTCAAAATGGGTCACATGTGGGTAGAAAATGTGTTTTCCTACTTCAGACACAGTCTCTATGTGGGTTATTTATTTCCTTTATTTAACAAAACACATTTTTCTAAAGTTTCTGTTTTCTGTCAAAGAGTGTCTTGGAGAATTGGAGAATTGGTCTTGAAGGTGCACTCACTCTTTTGTGCATGTGGAAAAAGGCAAGCTTTTATTTAGAAGAACAGTGATAGTGAAAATATAGTTCAAACATAGCTGCATATTGGATTCTAATGATGCACCATGTCCCACTTCGTCACATCATGATGCATTGAGAGTGCAGCTAAATCTTTTCCTTGGTCGCATGGCGTGGCAAGAGAGTTCCAAAATATCCATAATTTCCTATAAAGACACTCCCTATTTAATAATCTCAATTTTACGGTCAAATGAATTCCAGATTGTGCTCTTTAAAGAAATGAAGTGGCCCTAGGCAGAGTGGTCCAAATATTTACTGACAAGTTGCAGCAATAAAGAGCTGTTAATGTGAGGTTTATGTGATACAGTCTGCCTGTAGCGGCTGACAACACAAGCGCAGCTGTTTCCTTCAGTCAGATTCTTCTCACTCTTGTAATACTGAATTCTTTCAGCCCTGTTCCAGTTCACACCTGCTTTTTTCCATGTGCATTTAGTAGGGAAATCACAATGACTCTCACACACATACCCTATCCTTGGCCTTAGGGTCATTGGTCTGATATCCCATCTCAGCCACCTTTCTCTGCCCTAAACAAGCTTTTCCAGTCTGTCAGCCTTATTCCATGGCAACCAGAGAAATAAAGGTCCCGCAGAACAAAGACAAGAAGAATAAAACATCATGTGTTGAGTACAAATCTCCCCCTAGTGAATGCAACTAAATGCCGTTAGTTGTGTCACAAACCCTATAGAGAGGAGGTACCAACTCCATTATTAGCACAACCTCTGAAACTGATCCTTAAGACTAGCTCTCAGCACAAGGCCCTAAACAAGGCCTTTGTCATCTGCTACACAAGCTTTCACTAGTTAAAAGATCATTCCAGTTTATTACAGCTTAGGTCCCATTTTTGTAGTTTTAGCTTTTGCAGTTTGCTATGATAAAGATACACTCACCAATTCTGAAATAAAGTAAAGGGCAACCTGGGGTTTTGTTTTCTGATCGTACACCTGTTCATGTTTCCGAACTATCTCGTCACTGTGCTCTGAGATCCCAGCTAAGATCTTGGTGTCTACCAGTTATTAGTACCAACAGGCAGGATTGCCAAAGCAATTATATTTTTTATTTTTATTCATAACGTGGTGTCTTGCCATGGTGGCCATCCGTGTAAGATTATAATGAAGTATTGGGGCCCAAAGCTCAATTATGCCCTGAAGCCAAGTAGCAGAATTACTTGGCCTTGATTATAACGACATTTTTCTGATCTCTTGCACCCCCCACCCCTCCTATTTTTTCCTCTTCTTCTTTTTTACCCTTCTATTGATCCCACCCCCAGGCCCCAGTTCCCAGCACCTCTAAGCCTTATACTAAATCCACACTCACCAATTGTAGTCCAGCTGTTGGGTACGAGTTGCGCCACGATCACAGACTGATGTGTGAGTTGATGTGAGCACAGGCTGGGGCCGAGCTCACCACTTCCACACACAATAAACCACCCAGAAGCCCCTGAAGTGTCTAATCCTTTCCCACCATTGTCCACATATTCCTATCACTGCAAATGCCAACCATCGTTCATATGATTCCAATTTTTGTTGCTGCTGCTGCTGTTGACATTTGTATTGACCACTCTGGTCTGGTTTCCCTAGTAGTGCTGTTTGGGCCTTAGAAAATGCTGGCCTCCTTCACCTAGTGCTGTTTTTCAAGCGGTTAGAACCTTGTCTTGGAGTGACTCACAAAAACAGCTTTGCTATCGGTCATGGCCTGCCAGACTCTGTTCTCTTTTTAACTAACCTTCATGCTACTGTTGCCAGCGCCCAGACGTCCAAACAATCTACAGTGTGACCTGCAGGCTTGTTAAACCTACTCAGGAACTCTCAGCTCCCTTTGTTTGCCACGTTGGGCTCTTTCAAAGGAAGTGTCATGTGTTTGTCGATCTGTGTCACTGTTCAAATCAACATCCTTAAATAGACAAGGGATCCATAAAGATGAGCTCATTGTTTGGTCAAAATGATGCGAAAATGAGCATGCTAATCCGAAACCAAACAGAAGCTTGTCACATTGGATCACCGCCCGAGATCACAGACAGCTGTATTAAAACACTGAGCATTGAAGTTATTTTCAGCACAATTCGTGAATTATTTCTGCAGCTGTCCGACCTCTTCCTTTTTTCATCTCAGACAAAACATTTTCAGTTGTCTGCTCGTAGCTAACCCCTAAACACAAGCTGACCGAGTCTCAGCTTCTGTTGAGGGAAATGTGTGAAAAAGTAAGAGGGGAAAATAAATCAATTGAAGAGCTTCGTGTGCCAGTCGTAATGGCTCCGGCATTGTTTAGTTTTGTCCTGCACCATCACTGCCTTCAATGGTGCAAAGTTAATGTGAAGAGGCATTTGGCAGATGGCTGCCTTCTCTTTATGAAAGGATGTGAATAGGGATATTTTTCCCCTTTCCTTTCTCTACTTGTGATCTCTCCACAAGGCACCAGAGGCACAGGAGGAAGCAAGGACACACAAGAGACAGAAACACTCGGCGTTAGGAAGTAAACTCCATTTGTTCCTCCACCCGTGCTGTGGGCCTTGAACAAGACTTTGTTGTCTTCCTTGTTTGGGAGTAGCCAGTGAAGGTGTTTGAGCTAGGAAAAGTACTTGGACTCAGTGTTGCACAACACAATGTTCAAAATTTCTGACTTGAGCTGTCATACAACTCTGATATTTTAGAACCACTCGACATGGGCTCTAAGGGCCCTGGCACACTCAAATCCAGCTTCAAAGAACTACATCTGACAAAGATAGATCCACCACCTCACATTGCTTCATTATTACTGGTAAAGCTTTTAAAAGCTTTGTATCATAGCGTCACATAAATGTCTGTCCTTGTGTGATTGGAATTAACTTACAGTCTGTATTGCTCAGTTCTAATTATATATTTTTTTACGATTGACAATATTAAAAAACAAAACAAATCAACCAATGATTTTCTTGCCACATGTGGATCTGACCACATCTTTAAGAGCACACAAATAGTTTTTTTTTAACCTCTTGATGATATTGAATCCATTTTTCACTTCTTCATCAAACTGAAGCTTATCGGTTGGGACCATCAAGGTTTTACATTCCTTACCCAGCCCTGGATGAACGTGTTTTAATTTCCCTACATAAATGGGTCCAAAGGTATTGGAAAGTAAGGAAGTAAGAAATTTTAGGAAGAGGAAAAAATAATTGGAAGAAAAAGAACAAAGAAAGAATCAACTCAAGCTCGATTTTTTTTTTATAACAAAGTAGACTTTATTTGTGTTTCCTTGTGTTGACTGTTGTTCTCTTCATCAGCCGCTCCTCAAACACATCTGTATGTGCAGTTCAGTCCATCTTTGTCATGGATTAGCTGCCGTCAGTTTACACTGTATACTGCTGCAGATTAGTTGCTTGGTCACCGATTGTCTCGAATTTGTTTAGAAAGGAATTGGTGCCCCATCAGGGGTCATGATCTAGTAGCAGGAATCCATGATGCGCCTCATGCTCATGAACCTCATGCTGCTCATGCCCATGCTCATGAAGCTCCTGTACTCTCCGGGCCTCATGTACATCATCCTTCCTCTGAAGTGGGGCTGCTCGTACATGAGCCAGTGGCCCTCCATCACGTTGCAGGACATGAAGTTGGACATGCTGTAGCGGTCCATGACGTTCTCACAGTCGTCCATCAGCTCGTGCATCTGGCCCTGGAAGTTCTCCCTCTCGTAGATCCTCATCCTGTAGGAGCCTCTGTGCATGGGGATCATGCGGCAGGACCTGATGCAGTCGCTCATGCCCATCATGTTCATGTAGTCGGAGTACTCGCCCCTCCTCATGAAGTACTGGTTTCCCATGAAGTTGGTGCGGTCGTAGACCATGAAGCAGCCCCTCTCCACCCTGCAGGAGTGGCAGCGATTCAGGTAGGAGGACATGTCGGGGCAGTCGCTCATGCACTCGTAGGAGCGGCCCTGGAAGTTCCTGTCCTCGTAGAAGATGATCTTGCTCATCATGTTCATGCCGCTGGAGGTCATCTTTGCCAGGTGTTGCTGCTGCTGCTGCTGCTGCTGNATATTCACTCTTTTTTTTTTTTTTTAGCTCTGTGTCCAACTCCTGAAAAAAAAATCTGGCTCCTTAGCTGCTAAATGTTCTACTATGTTCACCAGTTTGTCTCTAACTTTGTCTGCTGTTGGTAAGGTTGTGTAAAGAGGTTGATGAGGGCACTGAGACTGAATCAAAGCAAAAAAGTTGCAGACTGCAAAAACCAAAACAAAGAGCTCAAAGATGCTTGAACCGTCTTTGGAGAGGAACTGGAGAGTCAAATGAGTAATTCTAAGTGGGTTCTTCACTATGACCCACTTGAACATTACACATAGTCATTTGATCAGTCGTTAACATATAAATTCTGATTGTAGCAGCTTTAAAGAATGCATGTCCCCTCCACGTCATGGATTCTGAAACTGTTTCATTTAGCCCCCACAGCTGACCTTTTTGATGTCTCATAGGTTGATCTGTCTGGCTGTCGTGAGCGGCTCACTTCCCTGTTTTGGATGTGTACCATGTCAGATCAGTTATTTCTGCATTCTAAAATTGGAGGAGGATTATATGTTCATTTGTAGGATATAATTGACCAAAAATTATGAAAGGAACGCTAGAACATGTGGTTCTGCATAATTAACATAAATTCAGTTTTGTTTTGTTTTTTATTTATTTTGTTATCAGTCAGTTTATCAAAGATGTCAAACTTCTTCTTTCAGTGAGGTCTTTTTGGTTTGGTTATCAAGTCTGATGAAAGAATCTGTCTATCTGTCTATCTATCTATCTTGCACTTATACAAATAACATAAATATTTGTAAAAAACAAAAAAAACAAAATAACATATATGTAACAATGTTATTAATTAATTGTTCTTTGACTACTTAATTGCCAAAAAAAACAAGATAGAGAAAAGAGAGAGAGAGTGCACAGACACATTTTCAAAAAGACAAATAACTAGTTCACAATTACACATAATTTCAGTCTCTTAGGATTCCTAGGAAAGCAGCCAAGTGAAGCCTGAATGTGAAAATTAAAATCCCTGAGCCAAACTGCGCGCTTTAAGGCCAGGAGCCAAAAAGTTTGAGCAGCACAGCTGTTGATACAGGATCAGTTCACTGATTAACTGAGTTCTGATAAGAAGCTCAGTGTGCTGGGAGCCCACACTCACATGCTGCTTTCTCAGCAGCAGCAGCGGCGAGGGACTTCATGTTAACTTGTCATACAGAGTAATTGCTGCTCATTACACCGTACACAGCTGGAGAGCAGCCCGGGCCGTCTAACTACCAGGGTTGTCTAGTCCACCTCCAACATTTAACCTCAGTGAACAGCTTTTATTGCTCTGCAAGAAACTTTAGATTCTACATTTAAGTCATAGCAGAAATGAGTGTTCATGTTTTCTTGCATGTATTCCTGTGGTTATATTAAAACGTAAAAGGAAGGAAGGTTAAAATTTGAGTTGTTGTGTTATTGACAGTTGTCTCTAAAGGTCTTCACTCCTCATCATGTTGCACAAAAAAGGAACTTGGTTGCAGTGAAAGCACTTCCTCTGGTTCATTGTATACTTTCAGAATTGAGTTAGCTACAAATGAAACTTAACAGTAAACTCAACATTTTTAAAATTAATTTCAAGTTACAGAAAAAAGAAGTACATCACAAAAAAACAAGAAATACAAGAAATTGAAACACAGAAAATATTATATTTCAGAATGTTTTTTTTATCAAACATGATGTGATCCAAACATGATCCTAACTCAAAGTCCACCAGCATTTTCCAGAGCTTTCAACTGCAACTATGATGATAACCGAGCAATCTTTAATGACACAAGTCCACCCACTGATGAAGAGCATGAGATGCAGCTGAAAGCTCCAGTAAAACCTTGTGAGTGTACATCGAGTTACAATGATTTCAAGTCTCACTTTATGTGTGAACACTGAATGAGCTTGAAGTATCAATGGAATTGAAATGGCCAAAGGAGCTGAAAAGTCAGTGGAAATCCAAGCGTGGAAAAGGTTGAAATGTAAATGTGTAAGTTCAACTGAGAAACCTAACTTGAATAGGATGTTGTTGAAGCATCGGCTGATGTGCAAGCAACGAAAGCAGTTGATGTGTCACTTGAAGTGTATGTGCTACAGAAGTTTGAAATGTTAATATTAAGTGCAAACACTGAAAGTAGTTGAAGAGTAACTAGTAAACACTTTCAGGTATGCCATTTAAAAACTGTGTGTCCTTTAATAAGTACATATTATAAAGAGAAGAGGTTTTTCTAAATCTCTAATCTGGACTAGTATTTTTGTGTTATGCTGCGCTGTGAAACTAGCAGAACCAGTTGAAGCCTTGGCTGAAGTGCGAGCGCAGAAAGTAATTTAAGTATCACTTGAAGCTTAAGTACAAAAATTGTTGAGCTGAATGAAGTAGAAGTACTGAAAGAGAATAAATGAATGACACCTACTCAAAGGAGTGAGTGTGTCATTTCACTGTGAGGGGCATCATTCAAAACTCAGTGGATTCAACTCAAGTCCTGACACTATAATATTATATAATTACTTACTATTTGTTGATAAGATGGGTTTTTATGTGTCTTTGGCTCAACCAAGCTTTGCTGTATGCAGTGACTTGAGTTTCAAAGTAAATAAATAAAGTAGAAAAGACAACTGGTGGCAACCATTGATGGCAACTGAAATGGAGGTTCTACAAAGGGAATTAAAGTTTGTGCAATGCAATACCTGAGCTGTATGTAACTAATACTGTGCTCACATCATAATCACATAACTTGGAATTCATACAGACACTTTTACACACTTTGTTTTTCTGACTCAGCTTGAGAGGATGTTGGTGCCACTGTTTCCCTTTTACTGATAAATAATCTTGGTATGTCCATGACTGGCTGTGACTACCTCGTGTTTGATAGTATCGCCATCAGTATGTATGCAATCTGATTGCTCTTTCATTACATTCACTGAGGATACAAACTTACAACACTGCCATATTCTTTAGTGACAATCTGACAAACAGCTCACTATGGACAATTATTGTGGGCTAAAGATGCCCAGGACAGGTGACGCCCATTGTATAGGAGTGATTAAAGAAGCTGAAGTGTCAGTTGAAGTGAAAGGCCTGAAATGTATTCATTAGTATTAGTTAGTAGATTGAGATGATGTGTAGGTGCTGAATGAGTTTGAAATAACAGTTACTTTAACCAATGAACACTGAGCTGAAGAAAAAAGAGTTGAAGTATAAAGACTGAAAGGAGATAAAGTAGCAGTTGAAAGATGAGCACCACACGGAGGGGAATCATTTTCATTTTCTGCAAAGTGAATCTTGCCTCACTCAGAAACTACTGGATGTAATTGCATGTGTTCCCTTTGTTCCACAATGCAATTCCGATTTTCGATTGCCTAGTGTGCATTATCAGGACCTTTATGTGTACCTTCAACTGACTGCTGTGTTTTCAATAAATACAAAAAAAAGGAAGCTGTGGTTAGTGTTGCAATCATATCTTAATCATGTGTTTTTGTCAGCATGGTTTTAACTAAACTTGACATTGAGTAGTTAGTGATGTCATAGTGGTCAGTAAGCACTTTGCATGATGGAAAATCAGAACAATGATTGCAAAACTGCTCATGTTTACACGGACGCAGCCACTGCAGATCACACGGGTTTGCACATTCATCCCAATGTGTTCCAGATTACTACATTAGCAACACTACTGATTAATTGAGTCGAAACTCGTGGCTTTTGCTTAAGGCGTGTGCTCAAGCAGAGAGATAAATTACAATCCTGGACGTAATAGAAAGACTGTAGAAAAGGGAGTTGTACCATAAAAGCAGACACCATTATTAAGCATGTTAACGTGCGTCAGCTCAGGCTAAATTCTCACTGCAAATGACTCCCTTTGAGAAGAAGAGAGCCATTGGCTGCACTTGTGAAATTTTAATGCTCATTTTAAGGCTGCAGTTTAAGCACTTCTGCCTCGCTCATATTTCTCCTCTGAGGCTCTGCTTTATCTGCAAAAAAACATAAATCCTTAATGGGGGCCTCTTCGCATGACATATGTCACACTACATTTTCCTGTCGCTGTCGCTGTCTGTGAGGTAAAGGTGCAGTGACAGAGTTCACCACAATAAATCTTTGCTGTAGAACAAATGGGTCCAGTCAGCGTGGCAGCATGCGGCCGAGAACACGTTTAGCGCTCTCGGGGCCCGGTGTTCTCAGAGGTCACAGTGCAGCCGCGGCAGCCAGGCGCTGATGTGCTCAGTGTTGGGCCGGCCATAGAAGCTCAGCCAGCCGTTCCTAATAACATCGCTCGGTGACGACGGCGCTGATTATGTGGCCCTCCTCTTGTCAGGCCGGGGAATGAGTGTTGACAGTCACATTGTGTCATGAATGCAGGTTGACCCCTGGGAGGTCAGGGGAAGAGTTGAGCTATGATGTCATAGGTCAGCACGTGTTGCTTCCAAAGTGTGAGAGAAGGCCTCAGTCCACACTTTGTGATTGCTTTTTTTAGTGAAGGAAATAAAAAACAAATTTTAATCACGATCAGGATTTTGGCTGCCACGATTAAATTAAGAAGATCGTCGGCGATTTTAACATTTAAAAAGCGAGCTCTGTTGCATGTCAAATCAAGCACTTTCTAAACCCAATAGTCAGCCAACCACCAGGGGGCGACCCATAGGTTAGGGCCTCATCATTACGCTGCCTAAACAGCAAGCGAGCGAACCCTGTAGCAGCGGCAGCTAAAAATGATTAAATTGTGAGAGAGTGCAATGTCGGGAGCAGCAGGCAGTGGCAGTGAGGAGCCGCTAGTGCCTCGTAAAGGAGCAACATCTACTGTTGCCCCTTTTCCACTGCGCTGGTGCTAGTGCTAGTTCGGAGCCAGTGCCTGACTTAGCACCAGTTCTTCGTGTTTCCACCACGTAAGCACCAGCTCCCGGTGCTAAAAACCGGTGCTTAGCAGGCACCAACTCTTCGCTGGTCCAGAGCTAAGCACAGACTACGTCAGGGGCTGGGGGCGGGGTTATCATTAGCGCCGGTAGCCAGTTTCCAAATCGCAATTGCGACCGGCTTTCGGGCTGGGACACACAATTTGTGTTCGTTTTCACCAGGACGTCCCTGGTCTGATCGCAGATATATTGAACTGACTCCACTAAATCCCTGTCTGGGTCCAGCGCCAACCCAGACAGCCATAACAGCAACTCTGCACCGGGCGACACCGTATCCATCCACCTCTCAAAGACACGCTGAAATAACGGATGCAATAAGGCCGGTTTTCTGTTTGTTTGCACTTTATAATTGCATTTTGCAATAGCATATTTATTTTTTTCCCTTTGTCTTTGGGTGAATTTTAGTTTATTGTTTGATTTATGATTATTTTAAGTTTTAATTTAAAGACTTTTTAAAAAAGTGCAATAAAAAGGTACATTTAACCTAATATAGTGAATAATCGTGATTATTAATCGTGATTACAATATTGATAAAAATAATCGTGATTATCATTTTGGCCATAATCGTGCAGTCCTAACTGAGTGTATTGAAGTGTTTATAGTACAGAATGCAACATCTTATGGAAGACAATATAGCTTTAATCCCCAATAAGATAATAGCACATTGAATGATTGATTCTGTTGAGCCAGTTGCTTTAAAGACAGCATCATTAGGTGACCTGACTGAAAGTGCATCTCCACTGGATGTGGTAAACATAAAGCTCTGAGGGGATTCAGATATCTGTGCACCATGTTCCTGTCACAGCTTCAGCTCATGGAGAAGATAAGCATCGACAGTGCATGTGTGACCATCACCCCCCTTCAGCTTGTACAGTCCATTACACTAGAGGTATTGTTTGCAAGGGTATGCATATGCACACAAGCATGTTCAGACGTACAGTATATGCACAAAGGAATGCGTGTCCGCCAGTGTGGACATGCTGTGTTTTGGTTCATGGCTCAGTCACAGTTTTTGACCTTTGAATGAAGAAGACTGGATGGTGACATGAGTCAGTTGGTGGATTGGACTGTCTAACTCTGGGGTCAAGGGTCAGATTGTCGTGACAGTCCTTATGGATATTTATAGTTGTTAGGCTGAGCTAATGTAACCAAGTGCAAGACACAGAAAGGTGATACATTTGGAATATGTTATGGATGTTCATGCTCCTCTGAGGATCAATCCTTTTCCTTTTTTGTATTCACACACTGGAAAAGTATGTAGTTCAAAAAGCCAATATGAGTGTGCTCTTGATGCATCTAACTTTCATGTGAGTGAGCTGCAGTATATCACACTTCACTCCCTGCCACAACACTTAATAGGGCCCTATAATTTCCGTGATTGCGGAATCGCGGACGGAGTCGTGGAATTGGACAATAAAAATGGAATTTATTTTTATTGCAGAATATCACGGAAATGTTTTCATGAGAAAGAGGAACATAAACCTGGGCAATTGTTCCTGGGGGTTGCTTATCAATGTGACACAACCCCTGCCCCCCGCCCTTTTTCAAAGCATATGAAAACATGGCGGTCCCCCGTCTGCTAAAAAGCTACGTATACGACGCTAGCACCGAAATACAGAGCTGAGCAGTACCTGTCTATGTGTCAGGTGACGTGTTATTTTGTACATTTTGTCAACACTCTCTTGACTGGAAGCAGAAAAATAAATGTGATGACCACCTGTTGTCCAAAAGTCATATTTTTTTAAAGTCAAGCATATTTTCACTTGGAGAAAAAAGGCTAATTGAGCTCTTTATTATTATTTTTTAATATGCCATTTGTTTTCACTGGAAACATTTTTTTTTGAAGTACTGAGTGCAATGTTGTGTTGCATGAAGCAGCAATAAAGTATTGAGGAAAAGTGCAATATTGTGTTGCCTCAATGAATGTAAGGTCATTTCTATTTAATTAGTGTGCATTTTATTCATAAACATTATTAAAACACACTCTTTTGTGGTAAAATATGAGTAAAAAGTAAAAAAAAAAAAAAAGGAATTCCAAAAAATTAAAAAGGAAAAAACGGAATTTGGGAAAAAATAAAACGGAATTTATAGGGCCCTAACTTAATGTTCACTCTTTTAACACCATAACCAAGGTCCTAACTATGACCAGTGTTTCAGTAGCTGAAATCAAACATGGAAACAAATCTGCTCTCTGGTGTCAAAGAGCAGTGCAGCTATCCAACCCAGCTCCCTCCCTATGACTTCTGTGAAGTTTAAGGATGGTACACATTCTGGACTGGGGCTGTTACTTTTGGTTGAAATTGTTTCAAACTCATTATGCTACGGATGGGTGCGGGTTGCATTCAAGTTCATTTAAATTTGTTCAAACTTGACTTTGACTTTTCTTGTAGCGGAAAAATGTAATCCAGGCAGCAATTACGTTTCCTCCCAAACTATTTGACAAAAACAAATGAATGAATAACCTCATGGCTCTGACACTGCTGAAAGCTGCAGGGACGTAATATGGAGCTCTTTGAGGAAGGCACACTATAGAAAATGCCTCATCTTCAAGGTCAAAACCTGGCAGCACAGTGGTTCCTTGCTGGAGCAGAGGGGGTGGCAGTGGAAAAAAAAAAAAGCTGTTGTGCTCCTCTGCTGTTCCCCATCCTTCACTTGGTAACTGTAATTACATCCCCACATCCTGATGCGAAGCAGATATACACCAAGAGCTTTTAATAGGCTGTGCAAAGAGCAGGAGGAACAGCCATTCATCCAAGATGCTGAGTGTGCAGGAAATGTCCACCGCAGCTCTGGTGCACCTCATGCTGCCATCATGTAGAGTTTTTGGAGAGAGATGCGTCTCCCATGGTGCACTTTGTGTGCTACCGGAAAGAAGTAACAAAACGTATAAGCTTAACAAGTACAATATTTGGACTTTTGTGTCTTTCTTTGTGTTACACTCTAGTAATTGTACTCAGTTGTGAGTGAGATTTTTCAGACTACACTTGTTTGATATTTTTGTCATTTCTTAAATTTTTGACTGGAATGAGTAGCTTTAAATTTGCTTGTCTCAGGTTCTTCCTCTTCGTATTCTTGTCAAACCTGTAACTGCTTTTTAACTGAGACTCGATTGTTTGCTGATTGTAAATGGAAAACGTGCACCAACTGTGTATGTGGCACTAAAAGTAGCCAAACATAGTGGTTGGAAAAGAGGACATAATACTATGATTAGGCCAACTTGTCTATTTGCAGAGGAAAACTTCCTTGGTAATTACAGAGGTAATATTCAAGTTTCCTCCCACATATTGCCATATGATTGAAGAAGGCACAAGAATAGAAGTAGATGAGCTCATAATTTGAATAGACAGCGTGACCTCATTGGTAAAGCTCCACATCACTGAATACATCGTTTTTTACACCGTGAAAATAGCTGGCCCCGTTATCACTGTGAGTGCTGTACACATTTTCTCTGTGTTAAAAAACAGGCCAGTTTAGTGTGGAATCAGCCACAAAGAATGCTGAGCACCAACAGTGGGACATACAGGGCCATATGTGGCACAGTCACACTGGCAGAGCTGACTCCTTACAAAACCACAGATATGCAGACGTGGGTTTCATTTTCCCAGGCTACACATGCATTCTGGCAATGACAGAATACACAGAACCTGGCAGGTTTAAAGTTTAAAGAAAGTTAGCCTTCAAACTACACTCACATGCCCATATGTACATTAATATGTACAGAAATAGTGGTCACTGTAATAGTGGTCCCTTCCTATGTGATTCTAGTAGAGGAAAAAAAATGCAAATTTCAGCAGGAGTTCATTTGAGGGTTCATTTTGTGTCAGAAAAATGAAGCTAAAATTCCACTCTTTTTAGTGTGAAATCTCATCTGTTTCTACTGCCAGTGTTTATTAGGCTTAAAAAAAACCCTGAACCTGAAGTTGAGGCCGCCATGTGCTCCATAACTCACAATGTGAAAGTGCTGGACAAAACAAATGACACACTAACAATTTCTCTGTTTTCAATAGAAGGAAGGTTTGTGGAGTTCATCCTGTGATGAATGAAGTGTCAATCTTCTTGGTAATAGCAGAAATTTTCCCTTTTTTTTTTTTTTTTTTTTTTTGCTTTTGTTTTTGTTTCTCACTAACAGGAAGTGATATAATTTTTCCAACAATGGGCATCAATCAAACTGTAATTTTGTCAAGCCTGTTAAACTTTAGACAGATTTGTAATAGATTTTGTAGTAGATTTTAACATGCACAGCCCTGACAGGAACATTGACCTCCTTGTGTACAAAGCAACTAAAAAGAAATTGATGAAGAGAACACAAATGTCCCGATTTATGTATATGCAAAGAACCAAAGGTTGGAGTAACCAACATTTCTGACATGACATGGACGTGTATGGAGGGGACAGAACTGCTTCAGTTTAGTTCCCCCTCACCCAACCCCCACCCCCATCCCCAGAATCTGGGAAATTGTGACTTCTTCCCCTATTATTTCTGTGCCAGGCATGCCCTCAATTCAGCCTGTGAGAGGGTGCATTCCTTCCAGCTGAGCAGAGGGTAGTGTTGCCCCAAAGATGAGCCCTCTTCTCACCCTCCTCCTGGAAAAGTAGAGCTCTGCCGATGCTTGCTGAATTCCTCCACGACTTGTCTTGGTGTGAGTGCATTTGTGCTTTTCTTCTGGCATTCCATGTATCCCAACAGAAAACAATCACTTCCTGTATTGCGGTGGACGGTTCCTCTGTCACTGTGGTGAGCCCCATGGAAAAAAAAGCAAACAAGAAGCAAATCATTGCCTCCTCATTCACACTAGTGGAAGATACAGTACGCACTCGTGAATCTGAGGAATGATGAATGGATCAGCAGGCTTTAATTGGACAGCTGTTAAAAGACTCTTTCAAGTTTCGCTCCCATCATCCACTTACTTTTGAAATTCTAATAAAAAGCCTGCAAAAACACTCATTTCCTCTGGGGATTGGTTTGGATCGCCCCCAAACTGTTCAGTCTCACTGTGAAAACCACTCTGAGGCAGGAGACTGGTGTTGTTTGCACTGTTACATTGACTTCAAGCTTTGCATCTCAATTTAAAAAAAGATGAGTAGATTCTGCTCATCATCACCACATATATGTATAGATGGATGTCTCGATCTCAAATATCTTTATGAAGCTTGATTATCATTCACCTGTGACATATTTACATGCATGACATTCAACTTAATTTTGATTATTTAGGTTATTACTGTTACTTTTGATCGATCACTGAACTTGCATAACGTAGTTGTATATTGTTATGTGTATGTAGTTGTGGATGATGGACAACCACTTTGGAGGATGTAGGTCGGTGGAACTCACTCAGAGATGTGTTTCTATTTACTTTATCTTCATTGATATACAGTGCATACACACATTCATACTGTGCTTATATGCGTATATGCATACATGGGCAGATAGATTCATTCAACCTGTATCTCAGAAATACACTGAGGTTGGCTGTAAAAGTGAAAATACTAAAAAGTCGAGTTAGTAAAATAAAATAAAAACTAGAATATATAAAGCAAAGGAATCAACTAACACAAAAACATCTGGAAGTGAAATATGATGAAATTAAAAGCTTAAGATAAAGCTTAGATAAAAATGAAGTAAGTTTTTCATTGTACGTTATTCCAGGTTGCACATGCACAATGAGAAAAACTGGATTTTTCAAGCTCTTGCACCATTATTCAGTCATTTGAGCATAGTTGATAAGGCCTTATAAATAAATAAAACCCAGTGCCTATCACATCTCACAGAGAAACAAGGTCCCTGATGTTAGTATCAACTCACAGTGATGAGTATTATAAATATCATTTGTAAAAAATCCAAAAAAAAGTGGAGAGTGACAAACAGCATCCAATGGTGAATGTGAATTTGAGATTGTTGTTGTTGTTGTTGTTGTTGTTGTTGTTGTTGCAGCTCTGGAGGTGGAGCATGGTTTCAGAAGTTCAAGATGGTTTCCACTTGGGTAGAAAGTGTATTGATGGAGAGTTTCACTTCCTTATTTTGCACTTCTGAAGTTCCAAGTTGTGTCTTTGTAAATTCTTCTTTTTAACTTTGTTAACGTTAATGACATGGCCACAAACAGAA
The DNA here is from genome assembly GCA_037975185.1 of Centropyge bicolor. Classification (NCBI taxonomy): domain Eukaryota; kingdom Metazoa; phylum Chordata; class Actinopteri; family Pomacanthidae; genus Centropyge; species Centropyge bicolor. The sequence continues at coordinate 805,909 of JBBMOC010000059.1, read as the reverse complement.
GGGAACAGGCAGCCTTATATGGTACGTTTAGGGGTGTCAATTATGCTAATTATGAAATGTCAAGAGCATGCACAAGTTTGTGTGGTTAAGGATGTTTGATAAATCTGACTTGGGACATTTGTAGAGACAAACCTCAAAGACAAAAAAAAGTGGTTTAGCATAAGAATGTGAAAATATTCTTACATGACTGCCAATGTGCTTCGCTGAGTAAATGCAAACAGAAACGTTGTTTGTTCATATTGAAACTCATCAGGGCACCTTTAAAACAGGTCTTACATTTACAATGACAACTCAATAAATGCTCTTTGACTTACTGATGTGTTGGTCAGTTGCTGAACACTATTGTGAAGTTTTCTTGAGCAGCATTAAATCTTGTCAGGACGAAGCTAACGTCTTGAGCAGATGTTGCATTGGAATGTCGAAGCTGATGTGAAAGTACTAGACTTCCATCTTACACCACACAGTCTGATGAAGTCTGAACTATCTGGTGTTCATCTGACAGCATCCAGCATACGACTACAGCACATACCCATGTCAGTGTTCTCTTTCATCAGCTCATCTCTGCCACCCACCCACTATCTCTCTGAAATACCACACATTAGAAATTCAAATTGTAAACTGTGAGCTTCTCATTTTGCTGCATTGTTGGTGCTAAGATATCACAGCTGTGGTGTTTTTGAACTGCACATCAAAGGTTTGTTTTCAGAGCGACAGACAGTGTAAATGCCAGTAGTTGACGGTTTGCCTGTCGGATTCGGTCGTGTCTTGGTTTCGGTGGTTCATCATCTATCTCCCCATGTGATCTATACAATATGTTCACATGAACCGGCGGAGATCAGTTGTCACGTCATGTGTGCTGTGAGGGTTTTTCTTGGACGGCGGCCCTGTTGAGCTCTGTAGAATTTATAATCTGTGTGAGGCTTGTTAAAGCCTCTCCAGATCTTGAGGACTGTGGGATAACATGAATGGAAGCATCCCAGCACATGCAGGGAACAGAGGTGGAACCGCTTCACCTTTGATTGAATACTGGTCAGATTCCTTATGTTTGAAAAATGTACGTGACTTAGCAGAGAATGAAACCTCTGACATACGTAGTTAAAGTTGAAGTGAACATGAGGGGGGTAAAGCAAGCAAGTTTGTGCAGTGCAGGATGTCTTTTGTCAGAGATACTCTTTGCTTCACATTCCAAATTCATGGCTAAAACATTGACATGGTTTACTAGTTGGACTGTACTGTCTCACTGCCAAGAGCCAACAGAAACCTGGATGCACTCTGTACTGCATATTTTTTTTCGTCAAGCTCTACATGGACAGCTAATGGATTTAACACTTGCAGTCTGTCTGTGGAGATTTAAAGGCACCTGGAATTGTCATGAAGTGGATTTTCATTATGATTCCTCTTTTTACAGTCCACTGAAGAATCTCAGACTGTCTCAGCTTCTTTCCTTTGACCGATCCTTATTCAACTCTTTAGTGTCTGGCTTGATGGCAGTGAACTCACACAATTGGTTGAAAATCACGCAGGAGGCAACAGAACAGCTTTGGAATTGGGAATATTTCGCTCATAGTGTTCAGGTTTGCAAAGAAATTAACTACTTTGCTTCATTTGAAGAACTCTTGAGCAAGACACAAAAAACAACTTTGCAAAAATAAGCCAAACAAAGCATCCCTTGTCTCTGAAAGCTGGTCCAATTCAATCACTGGTGATTACTTATAATTACTTGTCTGTTCCTCCAAGAATTCACCATCCTGCAAAGGCAAGACTGAACACAAAATTATGCAAAAATAAACAAATGAATTAAAAAATAGGGGGTGAAATTGGTGTATGCTTGTGTGGAAGTATTAGTTGCTCTTTGCATTCATCTGCAGCAAGCCATACTCAGTCATCCATATATCTACCCACCTCCTTGGTATCTGCACTGTGATAGGCTCATTCAAGGTATGGCCTTCCCTCTTGAATATTGGCAACCAATCAGAAATGACAACGAGACTGACACTGCTCTACAGATGTTATACGTTGAAATCCAAAAATAACAGCTCTTTATTTCATATTTCTTCAACTGTTTTGATAAACATTAACTGTTCCTTGACTAATTTTGACCTAAAGGGAAAACACAATAGAACACTACACAGTACCAAAAACACTAGATTTAGCTCAAAAAATTAAAAGAAATGAGTTAAAATTTCTGGTAAACTGCACAGGTCAGCACCTGCCAAAAGGAAGGCCAATTATTAAATTATGGTGACAGAGGCTAATTAGTACTGAACAAACTGTCTGGAGGGAATGTCATTCATTTTGCAGGTAATTGGTTATAAACCAAAGAATTAAAAAAGTTAAATTTTGATCTTGAATTTATAACAATTCATTCTGTGTTGAACATGGATATCAGGTGATTTATCATCTGGAGACTTTTCGATGCCAAATCTGATTGCAATCCATCCAAAAGTTATTGAGATGTTTACCTGAGTCCATTGTCCAACCAATAGGCGGATACTCTCCCAGTCAAGTCACTATCATGGCTAAAATCTCCTTCTGTGGTTACACGCGCTTGAAAGAGCTTTGAATGTCCGTTTTTGCCCTTTCATTGTTTAGACACACGGTTTGAATATAAGCATGTCCTGCTCACTTGTCTTAGAGCCTTGTGGCTAAGAGCCTCCATTAAAGACCTCAAATGAAATGAATAGGGGTCATTATATTAGCTGTGTATTTTCCTCCCTCTCATAAAATAAAATAACAAGAAAGCTTTCAAGACATGGCTCCTTTTCATTGAGATCCTAATTATAGTGATGATACAGTGGCCCTGTGGATGGCGGGGATGCTGCTTTTTGATGGTGTCTCTAACTCGTCAAGATGATTTCCCAGAGGAACACTCTGATTAGGTAAGATGTAGTAACAGCCCGGCCGTTAAACAGATGTCCGCTGATATTAAGCTAATGAACTTGGCGGGTGAATGCTCGGGGCGTGCCTCTGCTGTCACTCTGAAGTGCATGTTTGGTCTCAGCCGCTGCCTTTGAAAGTGACTCTAGGCAATGGGATTGTTGACCTCTGCTGGATGACCTTTCACCATAAAGGCATCGCAATAAAGCCTTGATTACTGCTCGGATACCTCGGGGCCTAATGGAGGCATTTAAGGAGGAATTTTAGATGAGTTGGAATTCCCTGGTGACGGTGTGGTGTTATTGTTCGCTGACACTTGGGTGGAAGAGTATCTCTGTGTAAAATGATCCTCCATCTTTCTCGTCTTGTCATAATTGAAGTGTTTTTTTTTTTTGTGTTATCTTGTGTCTTCTGTCAGTTGTGTCCATGTTCCAAGGACATGAAGATAGCATTTAAAATGATGGAATAGCAACAACATTCTTCAATCAGACTCTGCCGCCAGCTATTTTCTATTATTCAGATTTATATGAACGCTCGAGAAAACATTTGATTTGGTAGATTATTTTCTTTGGAATCATGTTTTTCAGTCCTCCCTCATTAGTTTTTTATTGCCTCGCGGTGGAGTCCAGCAGGGGAAGTGCAGGGCCTTTAGACATTTAAAGGTGATAGATCAGGGTGAAGATAACACTGCCTTACATTTCCCTCCTCAGGAAGAAGTTTTCAACAGATTATCTGCTGAGCTCCAGTTTCAGCCACTTAACCTCTCAACTCAAATTAAACTTGGCTGGTCCTGAGGTAAAGCCACTTATACCTCTGCTGCTGAGAGACTTTCTCTTTCACTGTTATGTAAGAGCAGCATTTGCCAACACCTTATGATCAGAAGTATAACAATGCGGTGCAATGCAATGTAAGAAAATGAGCAGCTAGTCTTAAATATGGTTTCCACCTTAAACCTTAAGATAATTCATATTTTTTCTGTCAAATTGATTACTCTCATATTAATTTTCTTATTAGTTTAATTCAATTAATTTCAATTCAATTTGATTTATATTGTAGCGTGTTGGGGAATGAGTGGGGCGGAGATTTCCCAGCATGCCGTGTTAGTCTATGTTTCAAGATTGTTTAGGAAAAGGGAACGTTTATGTGATGTATGTCATGCGGCTGAATGTTGCCAGTTTTGCCTGTTTTTGTTTGTTGCTCATGTTTATGGCTATTTATAATGTTTGCAGTTACTTATATTGATGGGACATTTGGCACCATGGGTCAGGCTTTTAGCATAGCGAATCACTCTTGACTTGAGTAGAACAGTTTTGCTGATCATTGTCTGAAATCTCAAATAATTCCATAATTAAGAGTCTGCCTTCAGCTGCTTCTTTTTCAGTTGAAAATTTTGAAGCTTGCAACAATATATCAATATAATAGTGAGTAGAAGTGCAAGACAAACCTGAGGAAAGATGTCTGGATGTCAACACATGTTCTCTCTAGATGGCAAAGGTATGTTTGTGGAGGTTTTTTAAGCTTTAGCTAAGAGTTCATGCTAATGCTAAAGAGGCTCTGTGACTTCACGAATGTCCAGAGACATGAAAACAAATAAAAAGGGTTTTGAGAATATTGACAATAACAACACTTCCTGACTTCCTGGTAGGTTTCGAAACTAGTGAGAGGAAGCTGTCACAAACACAAGTACACTTGGTTGGTGTGTAGGCGAGCTAGCTAATGGCTACAGCTAATACCTAGACAACCAGTTAAATAGGTTCTTGTGGTCTAGCAGAGAAATTTGTGCTAAAGCAACGCACATTCTGTCTGAACACAGCGTAAATCTTTATCATTAATGACATCTGCTTATTGCCTTCTTTTTAAGAGAATTTTCTTGTCTGCATGCTAAATACAGAGCTAGATTCAGGCGCTACTTGTCATAGCTTAGCATAAAGACTGGAAGCAGGGGGAAACAGCTAGCATGGCTGTGGCCAATGCAAAAAAAACAACAACAAAAAATACACCTACTTTCACCTCTGAAGCTAATTCATGGTATCTTGTCTGTTAAATCTGGAACTCTAACAGAAATGTAAAAATTACAGTTTGTGGTTTTAGGAGGAGTTGCATGCTGGAACTATTTCATACAGGGCATGGTTTATTTTCTAAACCATTTCAATCCCTCGACGTGTACTTGAAACAAGATAAATGATTTCGCTCTAGGGGGAAGAAAGTAAGTAAAGCTTGAGTCATTTGTGCTTAGAAAAATAAGATTTCAAGGCTAAATTCCAGATGAAATAACTCAGGCTAATATCTTTGCTGCCTCTGGTGAACTTTTGCCTGATAGCAGTTCATCAGTGGGAATAAATCTTCACAGGCGGCCGAGCAGTTCACATCAGGCAGAGAGGTGGGGAGGAGAGAAACACTGTACATCATATACAAGAGAGGGGCTCAAGTTCAGTGGATGAAAAATACCAAAGTTCCTTCCATCCCTCAGGTCAGTTTGGGGTTCTGGTCCAGTGAAACTCCTCCATTTCACTGTCCTGGCCAGATTTCCATGTTCCACTCACAAGCAAGGGTTTGGTTTGGAAGCTCTTCACATTATGTTACAGACAAATGAAGCGCACACATTCTCTTTATTGTAAGTGAATTCAACACTCGGATGACTTAAACAATAAAAGCAGTGAAGGCGTGTGAAAAGAGATTCAGCGAAGCAGTGAATAAAAGTTACAGAAGCTTTTATTCCTATGAAAACATAACATTCACTGCAGTTATTATGCATATAGCTGTTCTCACACATCTCACAAAGGTTCACTGGACTAAAAAGAGACAACTGTTGCTGTGGTTACAGTAAATGTAGCATGTCTTTTTATTTCTCTCCCTCACTCGTTTGCCAATTTTGATCTTGAAATATGTGATGGTTGGCATTTGTATTTGTGTACATCACTGATCATGGGACAGATTTCCACATCACATTTACTTGTGTTCTTAATAGGTAAGATATTTAGGGTCAATTGGCTTGCATCCTGGAAATTTCTCTATTTTAAGAAAAATGCATCGTCTCTCTGAGAGAAGAGAAGCTCAATACCAACATGATGTCTGTGTGTTAAGTATGGAGATGGAGGTGAAAATGGAATCATGTGAGTTGAAAACATGGCACTTTGTTGTTGTGTGACTCCAATTCAATGCAAAAACAAGAAAAAGGAAAAAAAAAATCAGAAAAAAACAAACTAAACATCCTCCATCATGGACTCCAAAAAAGCCTTGGCTGAGTCAAGACGACCCCCCCTCCTCCCACTGCTCACCAATCTATTTTCATATCATCCATCTGGTTGAAACACTTGTCAACTGACCACAACATGGCAGATTTGGGGAAAAATCTTTGAAAGAAATTGCAAAAAATGCTTTAAAAAATTAATTCTTTTGATGTCACCTTTTAGTATTTTCTCATTTTGCAATCCATCCAAGAATTGCTTTTTAAAAATTTTTGCTTTGGACTTATTGTTTGCTGAATGTATCTAGTTTGTTCAATGCATACATTAACTGAAATGTAAGAACAACTATTTGTGATTTTTAGAGTAAAGTAGCGCATTGGACTATTGCTTGGTGAATAGCAGGTGGTACCAAAACTGGCAACCCCACTGTGAGAACAGGGTTCAGAGAAGCTGCTCACAGAAGCATATGACATGATTCCCTCCCCTCCACACCCCCCCCACTGAACTATTCCTTCAAGTATGAAGTTGAGGTCAGGATGTAAGTAGTCGTTCCAGCGTGTCCATCTAAAAACACAAATTGTCATTTCCACATTATTATCTGTTTGTGTACATATTCATTAATGAGACTTGTGTTACTAAGTGAACTTTAGAGATGTTGTTGAGGTTTTTTTTTGGAGCTTTGACTAGCTTCCCCCCCCCCCCCTGCTTTCAGTCTCTATGCTAAGCTAGGCTAACCATATTGTGGCTCCAGTTTTTGCACTTGAAGCACAAACGTCAGATTGCTATCAATCTTCTCATCTTACGCTCGGAGTGATTACATGTAATTTCCCAAAATCTTCCTTTTATATTGCTTTAAGTTCAGGTTTTAAGAACCCGCTATTTGAATTTGACAAAAGACAGAATGAATTTCCCTTGGCTGACTTTGAAAGCAGTGTGATTCAGACTCTAAAGGAGGGACTTTACAGACTTCCATGAGGTTGATTTGTTGGAGCTGGATGGCGTGTGCTGAATGTATTACCATTTTCATATTGAGTTTCCGTTCTGCCTTTGTCTAACCTAAGCCACATGCAATCTTGTGTTGTTTATGTATAGCAGGCTCGTCTCGGTGAGACAATTCTCACTCTGGCCACATTCCACCGTCGCTGGCTTTTCAATGGCTTCCGTTATGCTTAACATAACAGCTTGGTCATAGATTCAAATTTTATGATTTGTACCTGCAAACATAATTATATTTTAGACATATAAGTTTCAGAAGTGTAAAAGCTTTTGGGTTTTCTGTGGCTGATTCTGGATGGGTTTGTCTAAACTACGATAGCTCCTGCCATTCAGTTGTGTGATGAGTCCATATGATCTCATTTACTGACAGCCAGTATTCCTTCAGTAACTATGTCCCCTCATAGTGCTGCAGTGTAAGATGAAGTCAGGACACCTGCTGATAACAAACACAGGAGCAAAGTGTGACTCATCCTATAAGGATGAAAAGGAGTCTTGAGGCCAGTTAAGGGTATAGCTGTCCCACTGTTGATGAAAATGACATTGATAAATAACAAGGTTTATGTGGACTTGTTTTCCAGCCCCCTGCTGAGGAGCCTTACAACATCCCATGTGTTTCTCTGCGTTGTTGCCTGGCTACGGCCTTCCTCCAAATATGGCTTTTTATCGCGGTTGCTGTGTGTTCTCCATCCTTTCCTCGGTTGCTGTGTGTTTTCTGCTTGGACGTTATTTGCTGGAAGATGTCCAACCAGTCTTTGATAGCATGTGGCAAATACAGCCGCACATTGTCTCATCTTATTTGTCCTGCAGCAGGGTTTTTGTTCCAGAATGGGTTTTGCCTTTCACTGTTTGTTAGTGGAATCCCTCCTGAACAATTACACACCTGCAGTCCCGATAAGCGACACGGCCATTAGCGCGGGCCGTGCTGTCATCAGCGATAAAGGTGGCCATTTCCTTGGACTCTCGCGGTTGGAGGTGATGATGAACCAAGCCCATTATGGCGGTCATATGTGACTCTGTGCGGGCTCTGATGATGCATTCTCCCTCTGATTAATTCAGACATTTATTAATTAGCCATTTCAGATAATTGATTCCTGGATATAAGCGGTATCTCAGTGTGAAGCTGTAAGATGGGCCCCTTCAAATAAATCACATGCCTTTAATTCAGTGCCACTTTAAATGGATGGTGCCTTTGTGAAGCATAACAGCCTAAAGACAACAGCCTCCCGAGGCTCAGCAGTGTGCAGACAGCGGGGCACGGGCTGCACTCCAACTGATTACCTGAACCACAGGCGGACGACACGCTCTCTCGCGCCTTCTCTTTCCGTCTCTCGCTCTGCCCATGTTTTCCTTCGCTCTCTCTTTATCTCCCTCTCAGAGTAGAGACCTGGCCGCACACCCTGGGAGAAGAAGCCACTTAGCAGATAATGATGCTTTGCCTCACCAGCCTGTGACACAAATAAGTCAAGTGGGCATGGAGAGGGAGCTTGCCCATCTGCCACGGCTTCATCATTCCTAATATGCCACGTGTATCCCTGGGAGACCAGCAGGGGTTTGTGGGAAGTGAGTAAGCCATTACCAGCAGTAAACAGGCTGCTGGCTAGCCTTCATCATACGCTATTGTAGCAGCGAAGATGCAATTAGAAATAAACAAAGGCGCCCTTTACACCTTAATGCTGTGTGTGCCTCGAATGCTAATTGAGCAGATTTTGTTTATGTCTTGTATTAATATCCATCTTAGTATGCATGGAGATGTGATTTGTCACTCTCTTGCCAAAATGCATACTGCTAATGTTTATGTCTTTTTACTTCTTCCTGGCTTCTTCACATATCATATATACACTTTATTGATATTATTACACTTTCTTGTAAATGTGGCAGAATGAATCTGTGACGTCCACCAATGCAACAATGACCTGCTTTCAACATAAAAGCTCACTGTCCTCTCAGTTGTCCCCCTAAAATCAAGCACAGAATCAAAGCAGGCTTCCCAGTTATCGATTTTAATCACCTCTATTTAATTCATGTTATATGTGACTTAGTCTACAAAATGAACCTATTGGCTGTAGTAAGGATCATGGCTTGCAAGCTGGTAAATATACCCTCAGCCAAGATTGTTTGTTAGAGAAAGATGACCACTCTGTATATAACACTTAAATTGTCAGTGGATTGTTTTGTTTTTTTTGCTTTTCAAAAAGGCCAGTCTGTGATACATGTTTTTTGACGAATGCTGTCTTTGAGTGATATATGAACATTGTGTTTGGTGAAGTAGTTGCATTTTTACAACAGGTACTACTTGTACTGTTCTCTCTGTGTGTTTTACTTCCCAAGTGTTAACACAGAACAGCCAGCTAAACTTCTTTTCAAGAGCCAGGAAATGACAAAACATAATGCAAAACTAAGTGAGTAACAGGTATGATATGATAGTATTGCTAATTTATAGGCTGTAACACATTAAGCAATTATGTTCATACAAACTTAGAAAATGAACATAAAACCCATCACTGTCATGTAACATGTAACACATACACCCATTGCTTTCTGAGGGATCCACGCGATGGATTATTTTGATTATGCAGCCATGTCTTTTCCTTGTTTACCATTACTTCCTACTTCCCGCATCCTCTATCATTACAGGTGTCAAAATAAAGCTCCACACTTGTTTGTGTATATAAAAATATAACACAATTTGTTATAACACAACATATTCAGGGCAGAACACTACTACTATTTGCCACTAGGAGTAACAGAACAAGCTGCAAGCACAACACTGACATGTTATTGTGATGTTAGTTAACAAACAACTTCCAGTTTACACATCCAGCAGACAGAATGACATTAGCATTTATTTGGCATTGTATTTCTGGTCACCTGAATAAGTCCTGTATTTAGCCGTTGTGTAGCTATGTTTTGTTCTCCATCAACTCCTTAAGGAAATATTGCCTCTAGCTGCTAAATGTTTGTTTTATTTGAGTTATTTTTACTGAAAACAGCAGCCTGCTGTTGCTGGAAATGAGGTTAATGAGAGCACTGAACCAAAACAGTACAATTTGCCAAAACAATAAGGTGAAAGATGCTAAAATGCTTTGTAGGGTTGAGGAGAACTTCAGAGTTGAGTGATGTCTTTTTTAGATTGTAAAAAGCATTTTGAGGCTCTAGAAGGAGAAGCAGATAACTTTCCTCAGGTGATGTCACTTGAGTCACAGCATGTCAGAAACAGTGTCAGTGAATATTGCCAGTGTTTGTAAAACATAAAAAGTACAAAGGGTAAAATTAGTAAGATGCCATCAGATCCTCTCCATTGGTTGACCACCGGTGGCCACTTGGCAAAGTTGCAGCCAAAAGAGAATCAATTGCTTGTGTTGTTTTGTTTACCTTTGGAAATATATTTAACAGTTCAGTAGCTTAAAAACCACTTGACATTTCCTGGAAACCAGTCAAAGGGTGAACAGGCTCTGTCCCGTATCATCTAAGTGAAATGACCCCAATTCAACTCTTAATCCTCTGTCATTAACCTCTCCAGAGAGCCTGCCACCACTTTCCAACTCTCTACTTTTCCCTTCCACGCTGCCACTCACTCCCTAAGTCTTGTGTGGCCGGGGCGCTGTCTGCTCTGACGGGAGGGAGGGAGGGAGGGAGGGATAGGAAGCTGGGCTGGAAATGTGTTGTGCACCTGGGGCTCCAGTCCCCGCAGGGCAAGGGTTTGTTTCCACCAGACTAATCCAGGGCAGACTTAGGGAAGCGTGTGCTTAAATAGGCATCTGGCTGCTCTGTCTACAGCATTGTCCTGTCCAGATTTCAGATTAGGTTTAATGCTCCTTTCTTAACACAGTACATATTGTTTTACTGTCAGCTGTCCAACCTTGACTTGTATTGAGATAAAGAGGCAGGGGAGCTGGAGGAGTTGAAGCTGAGGCAGATGACAGACAGCTGAAGCTGCAGTGTTGCTGTAGGTTAAGATGCTCTTCTGTCAGTGGTGGCTTCTGAGGCTTCTTCTTCTGATGTGTAGAAAGTAGTCTAAGGTTCTTTCATTTATTCAGTGTATAAAATAACTCTTCTCCTATTAGCTACACTTGAAAGGTGCACAGGCTACTTTTTGCCTATAACCAACTAAATACCCAGTCAAGGGTTCATGTACGAACCATTGACTGTATAAAATATGGACGTAGTGTCCGTGACGTCACCCATAGGTTTCTGAAGAGCAAAAATGAAGCAAATCGTAGTGCGTAGCCATCTTGGTAGCCTACCTCCGGTTACTCCAAATATGGACAAAGAGGTGGAGCGAGGGCGGAGCTGAGGCGGGTCCTATGGGCCGGCTGAATGAACGCTATTGGCTGAAAAAAGCCGCTTTATTCGAAATAATCAAACTAGCTACGGCTAACCAGCTAGGTTAAATGCTAAATATCGTTGCTAGCCGGCTAACCCCACGACGATCTCTTTCCCAAACTCAGTGACTAGAATTAGCCGGGGTGACGCCCTTTAGACCGTCAGTGGCTAGTTGTCAATCAAAGTGGCGCCACTTAGATTGACAGCTATGAATTGTGCATAATGATGTATGCTGTATATTTTAAACCAACGCCTTATAAAAAAATTCGCCCCCCCCAGAGTTGTCATGGAGTAGAAAAACAGCTTGTGAGACTAGAGCCATGTTTTGAACCATGCTGTAAATATGTTTTTTTCTGTCGTAAAATCGGACATTTTAACATCGGGCTCAAATGTAATTGACTCCCTTCTGCTGCGGCCTGCTCTAGTGGTTATTCGAGGAACTGCAGCTTTTTTGCACTTCCGCATTGGCTTCATTTTTCAGCGCCGGAGGTTGCCGCTTGGTTCACACACAAGTTGTCTAAGTTTATGAGCATTTCATCACAGGGGGATGTGACACAGAACATTGTGTTATGCTATTGTAGTTATGGTATATCTACGAAAGGTAACAGTGGATGATTGAATCATGGTAAATGTATGGCACTTTAGAGGAAGTAGAAAATAATTAGATGAATTCCTTGGAGAGCCCTCATGCCTCCAGAGAAGAGGGAAGGTGTTCTAATAAAAACTTTGCAGCTTCAATGAATCTGATTGATAGAGCTCAAGTTCAAGTCATTGAAGCAATGAAATGAGCTTTGAGTGGATACATGCAGTCTAGTAAAGTTCTTCATGCCATCGTTGGATGCTTCTTCTCTGTGTGGTGTAGCTGGTGTGCCCTACAGCGGAGTCACTACTCTCTGAAGCTAACTCATCTTTTGTTGGTCTTTTATCCCTCCTGGATCATATTTTTAATCAATGAATCAACAGATGTGTGTTGCACTTAAGAATGCAAAGTTTTTGTTGTGTTCCTTTGTCCAACACTTTTGCCCACAGATAAATATCTACTTGACAAATTGCTTTAAAATTTGCTTTGTCCCCAGAGGATGATTCTCATGAGTCTTTAGTCTATGAAGGTAAGGGCTGGTTTCACTAAAATTTGCTATGTATGTTCATGGACTCGACTCCAGAGGATAAATCTTATCTTCCATATGAAATGTCAACATTTCATGGTCAAATTGTCATTAAACTTGCTGAACACATTCATGCTCTCCAGTGGATGAAGCCTCTGCATTATGGCACTTCAGGAGCTTTGTTTTGGTGCTGCATTCAGAGTAGGTCAGCAGTGTGTTTCCTGTTTTGTCCTTTAACCTGTTCCTATATGTAGCCCTGGTATAGACAAGATATCACTGTCATGTGGAAGTGATTCTCTCACTTCTAAACACTCTAAAGACATTTGCTGTAAACTTTGGGTGAACTGCAGTTCCTGAATTTTTTTTTTTTGCACAGCTTCAGTAAGGATAAAGATAGTCCTGTGATCACTTGGGGGAGGAAAGATACTGTCAAATACACATAATGAGACATGAAGTGGTTTGTAAATGTTAAGTACCCTCACCTTGGAGGGATGGGAGGTGAGTGACTGATACTTTATATATGTAGGCGTGTACACAAACAGTTTGGCAGAGTGGGTATTATTTTTCAGCAGGACATATTAAGTGTGTTAGCACAGGAGCATGCCCTTTTCACTTTCTCTGTGCCTTGAGGGTGAAATTAGAGATACAAGAGAAACATAACCCTCCCAGCTGCAGCGCTCCTCCCTGTGAGTGAATGGAAATAGATGGAGAAACATCTATTGTCTCATGTATGTTACATTGCCCATCCTCAGCACAGGATGACAATGAGAGACATGTCCTTTAGAATTAGGAGCAAGAAATCAGGACGTTTGTCTTTCAGCAGGCTGACACTAAAACACGTCAGCATGTTAGTGATGCTGCTGTCAGCGGAGACGAGAACATGCAAGCCAAATGCAGTGACAGGTGTCATACAGAGGCGCTCTTTGTCTGCCGCATGTACAGTACATCATACTGCATATAGTCCCAGGAAAATGAAGACCTTCATTGCGAGGAGAGGAGCCGCACTGTGACCTCTGTATAATTCATGTTGTTTCCACCATGATGCCAGCTGGACTGTATGGGCACATTTATCCGTCTGGAATGAGAAAAAAAAGCCTTAGCTACTGTGCTTCCTCCCATTGTACATACAGTATATACAAAAGACATGCAGAGTAATTATCCTGACATACTGATATGAAATATGACTACAGTGTACAGCGATTTTTTTTTCATAAACCTATATACTAGAAAGACAAATATGAAAAAATCCAGACAGTTCTTATGAAACCCCTCGTAGGGGAGTCCACAAGCAAACATAAATTAATTTGTAGAAGCTGTAATTTGTTGTCAGTCTTATCTGCAATAAACTGTGAATTTAAGTGTTTTCCCACAGCACCTCTGTCTGTCACTGTGTTTTTCTGACATCATTTGAAGTTTTGGTTTTAAAGGGCCAGTCCAACCAAGTTAAAACCCATTGACATGGATAGCTAGCTTCTTTCAGGAAAATCCTACTCATTCTAACTTTAAGTGTATTTTTATGTTTTGGATAAATGTCAGTTGCCTGTGTCCAGACAGTGGCTATCACTGCTCATTATAATAATAATTTTTCTGCTCATAAATAGATGTTGTTGCATATATGAATACAAATTGCACCACTTTCTTTTTCAGAGCAAAGAACAGACATCATGTGAGTGAAAACACCAGTGTAGCAATGTAAAAGCTTTCACAATGACACTATAATTGGATCCATCAGTCAGGCTGGAGTGAAAACAATAACATAGCTAAAATATAGAAATTAACCATCCAGGGCTTATCCACCTCACCCCACCTCTGCCTCGCCTTACCTGTCAGCCACACCCATCTCATCTACTCACCTGTGTTCCCCGCTGCAGCCAGTCACCAATCAGCTTAAGCCTCTCCAGTTCACTCACCCATCATCGGACTGTCCAGCATACCTTTCTCAGTTTCATTCTCTGCTGCTATTTCTGCTCTGCTGTCTAGTCTGAATCTCAGTTTGCCTCAGCTTTCTGTTCCTCAGTGTTCCCAGTTTTTGTCTACGTGTCTTTGTCGCTGTTTGGTGAACCGTCAGTTTACCTGTGGCTCAGGGACTCTCTCTGTGAGCTGGTTAATGCTCACCTGTTCACCTCACAGTCACCTTACCTGTGCTTCCTTGTGACTCCGAAACTCTCTCCGTGTTCAGTCTGTGAGATGGTTAATACCCACCTGCTGCTTCATGGCCATCTTACTGGAGGTTTCCTGTGATTAAGAGACTCTCTGTGTCGTCGCTCTGATAGTTTTGGTGTATACCTGACTGTGAGATTTGTTTCCTGTGTGTTGCGAGTCCTACCATCCCCCGTTACAAAGTGCCATGTATTAGAACTTTTTCAACCTCTCACCTTAGTGTCATTAAATACCATGCATGTGCCACTTGTATCATCACAATATACCTGTTTGCACAAGTAATTCAGAATTTTCAAAATTCAAGAATTTCCCTGTTTAGGACAAATAAAGTACATCTATCTATCTAATGGGAGGATGGAGACTGACAGTAATTCTTTTCTTGGGTGTTGCCGAAGACGTGCAACCCACAGCCATTCTGCTATACTGGAAAACTTTTTTTTTTTTTTTTTTTTTTTACATCAGGAAGACATTAAAATTTTGTTTTCATACTTTGTGTAAATAATTAAAGAGAGAGTTGTTCTCTGCATTGTAGTAACAGTAATTTAGTCAAAATGTTTTGTTTTTTATGTTCACATTAAGATGCCAAAAGACACATGATCCAGCATTTAATGCCAAAGAGTTATTTCACCAATAGTCACATATGTTTGAGTTCATAATCACATCAGATACAGTTTTTGAGATGAAATGTGCTCCGGGGAGTTGACTTAATTGTATCCATAAGCATAGCAGGGTTTTGTCATTATTTCAAATGTGGTCACTATAAACATTTGTGGTTACACCCACATGAGAAAGCCCCAGAGCAGAGAGTAAATCATCATTGGCCGCATATTTTCATTCAGCCCTGAGATCCCCTCTCTCTCTCTTTCCACCTCAGCTTCCATTTCTACAGTGATCACAGTGCTCTCTCTCATTCTTTCTGACAGAAGTCAACATTTAAATTACACCATAGGCATGTAGTTGTGAAATTAGAATTTATTACAGTGAAATTTGGGACTGAAATGGTTTCATTTCAAATGAATGTCCTCAATCAGTGGATTGGCTTGTGGAGGCAACGTAAATCTGCAGGGAGTTTTTGTGTCTACTTTGGCCAACTCTGACACAAATAATTGCACCGTTGATCAATTGCAAACTGTCTTGACAGTGATGACCTTTAAGGGAACGGATTGCCAGAGATTTTAAAATGGAGAAACCTATCATACGGTATTAGCTGTTTTCAACATCAGGCTTTATATAATCTCTCCCTGTCAGAGTATAAACTGCTCCATATTAAGGATATTGTTCGCTCACTGTTGTGAGACAAGAGTGCAAGGTACAAGGCTGCAAATGGGCCAGAGTTAGCAGTGAAGCCAAACTTTAATCCTTTGTCCCAATAGAGTGAAACGACATAAAATAATAAATAATCCTGAGCTAACTGTCTTAACTTATTGACCAGTTGATGGAGCTAAGTAGCCTGCTGCCATTTAGCAAGCCAATACAAATATGTGTTTTTCCTCTCTCTGTTCAGTAGAAAAAGTTCTGGCCCGGGGGGCAACGTGGATGTTACACATGAGTATCTGATATCACATCGCATGATTTCCACACTCAGAAGTGGAACAGTTGTGTTGAGATCCAAAGAGTCACCAGGTATCCTAGTGCAGCTTTGAACAACTGTTTTCACCTCAGCACCTGGAAACACACTTTGTAAAATCCCTTTAAGGATACTTCCTGGATGCCTCAAAGTTTTCAAAGACACGTCCAACAGTGAGGAGACCTCAGACAGGACCCAGAGGACACTGGAGGGATTATACAGTGTATCCCATCTGGCCTGCTGTCACTGCTCCCCGGGCCCAGATAACAGTCGGAGACAAAGCTGGATTTGACTTCTCATAAGCTGTGATTCCTTTCGCTTGCAATGAATGAACAATCGCATTCTTGTCATATTTAAAAACATGAAAGGAAATGCCTGAAGTAGCAGTGCGTGTCATCGTATGAAACATGGGAATTCTAAGAAGAGGAATTTCCACAGTTCCTTCCTTCTTATCAGTTCTGAGCCTTTTGTTCTTTGTGGGTAGACGCTGCCTCTGGGTCGGACGTGTCATTACAGAACTATTTGTATTACCAAATGGAGGGTGCAAAGTTAATGAAATGCCTTTTTAACAGCCAGTGTCCCTCGAGCCACAGCCAAAGGACAATGACACTGTTATGTGGTCTGGTTTTAAGACAGGACACAGGCAGCGGTGTCTGTGGGAGACTCAGAGGTTTTGTGCTCTGTGAATGTACTTTTGTGACAGATCTTCACAAAAGAGCCACACATCATGTCCAACAAGTCTGTGTACAATGAAAGAGCATTATGCTGGGATGTATAGACTTGTACCATCTGGATTCCTGGCGAGTGACAGAAAGATGGTTTGGAGGCTGAGACTCTGGGCATTGTTTGATATTCTGTGACTTCCATTAAGGATGAGGGCAGATTTATGTGGTCCGTACCCACTGGGGACGATGGCACACGTGAAAATACAACGAGTGCACACACAGACACCGATATCTAGGCAGTGCCAGATATAGAGATGAATCGTTTCTTTCAGTCTGCAGGTGTTGTATTGTGCAGCCAAAATAAAATCAGGTCAGCTTTGAACTCCCCCACGAAGCAGGAGAGAAGTTTAAGGGAAGCTGAGCCGCAGGAGGCCAAAAGTAAGCACGTAGAATGTTTGTAATGTAAGACAAGCACTCGTGCAAATTCACCCAGCGCCTGATGTTTAAGTGTCATTCCACCGCAGTGACACGACAGGAAGACATCGAGCTTTAATAGTCTCAGCTATACAGTACATCCAGACTGAGCTGGAGCACTGTGGTTGTTATCAGGCCCAGATGTGACAGCACAGCCAGCAGGTATTCACAGCTCTCTTGGAGCAGTGCCAAACAGGAAGCTGGAATAACACCAACCCCTCGGCTATATGCCACCGCCCCCGGGACGTCAGATTCAACAAGCGCCATGCTCCCCAGGTCTGCGTGTGCGTCACAATGCTCCAGTCCTCCCTGCCCAGCCGGCCAACACAAGCACAGCATTGGGAAGTTTTATGTGTTAAATCGTTGCCATGGGATGGATCATCAAGCTGGGCGTGCTCCTTCACTTTCTTCCAAAAGAATAAATCTTACAAGTGCAGTTAAGTATTGTTGTTGTTGAGGAAAAGTCATGATCAAATCATTTAGGATTTTTGCACTGGATAGTGGAAGACATTTGACATTTTTCCTGTCAAACGTGTGCTAATCTGCTGCAGATGAGAGAAGTCACAGAATGTCACAGTTTTAAACATTTTAACATTCAAATACATCATAGTCTGCCTCTTTGGTCAAATCATACAATATTGTGTACATTATGACATAGTTTTCTTTTATTTTTTATGGGTTAGTGTTTCTGGTTTAAATGGTTTAAATATCTTCATTTCAATACCATATCTTTCATTCATTAATCATTAATTAATATTATATTAATATACATTTTTTAGTATTAAAATACTCTTTCACTGGTTGAGACACCTGCCCCAGGTAACACATTTGGCATTTCACATCTTCGTGACATTACTAGTTTGAGGTTGGATAAACTGTCAAAATTCTGCACTACATCTAAACACTTTACATGTGTGGATCTGTATTTTCCTACACTTAGCTCTCAAGCCAAATAAGAACTTCTTACAACACATCACTGGTGGAGTTGCTGCTCTCACATTAAAAGACATTCATAACAAAGCACATGTAAGATGTTAGCGTGAGCAATAACTTTATGTTCAATTTACTGTAACAAATCATATGGGATCATATTCATAAAACAACAGAATGAATGTAAACGTTGTAAGTGCAGACAGACATTGGGATTTGATACATACAGTACATGTGGTGATGACAGCTCCACAACTCCCGCCCACAACACAGACCACTGGATTTAGTGGACTGTTTCAACAGTCTCTTGTACCACTTGTTTAACGTATCGTGAACAGATATTTATAAAGTGTAGCACTAAATACTCATCATTTTAATCCTTTACTTTTCTCTCATTTGTTGCTTTCAGCACAGTACAAGCAGATCTAATATCCCATTATGCCTGTGTATATGTGTGTGTGTGTGTGTGTGTGTGTGTGTGTGTGTGTGTGTGTGTGTGTGTGTGTGTGTGCACACACTTCCTGCCTCAGAAGTAGAGGACAGCGTCACTGTAGCTCCTCTCATCAAACAGTGTGAGGCCTGGACTCATGAAGGCAAATCACCTCTTGGCCTCATCATCGCCATGACAACCTGAGGCTCTCATGATCTCACGTCTCTTCCTCCTCTTTATGAAAGGAAGTGCAACCATCAGTCACAGAGGAACTGAAATACCTGTAGTGAGCGTACAGCAGCTGTGACTGTGAGCTCCTCCAACTACAGATGCTTTATCTTCGCCCGCGCTGTTTTAATGGTCGTCAACCCTCAGGATTCTCGCTCTGAATGTGGCAAAGTAGTTGATGTCAAGCATTCATTGCTTTGGCCTCTATTTGATTCCATATTTGGTGTGAAGTATTCATAGCTCTAGTGCTTTCCAGACATCATGTTTCAATTTCTAATGTCAGAAGCTTCCAAGTGTTATGTCATTTATTGATTTAATAAGAAGGTTTTATCTCTGTCTGTATTCAGTGCTGCTTTCATGCTACTTTTTACTGTTTATCACTGTGTTGTGTACATTTATTTTGGTGCCGCAACCTATAAGATAAGATAAGCCTTTATTCATCCCACAGTGGGGAAATTCACATGTCACAGCAGCACAGGGGATAGCAGCAGTTAAATATTAAGAACAAGAACAGTCCAAAAAGGAGATATACACAAGTTCACATTACTTATTTACACTTTTGAGTATGGATATGAATATAAAATATGAAATATAAAAATATATGACCAGTGTAAAATATATGCCAGTAAATATACACAATGGGCCTAAACTGAGGTAAGAAATGACAGCTTAGATATGGAATATTAAATATTAAGTACTAAATACAGAATATTGCACATTGACTTGGTCAAGTATTGCACAGTGAGTGGAAGTTACATTTGCACAAGTGCATAAGTGTACTGAAAAAGCAGTATATGGTCCATGGTCTATTGGGAGCAGTGCTGGTTATTCAGTCTAACAGCTGCAGGAAGGAAGGACCTGAGATATCGCTCCTTCACACACTTTGGGTGAAGCAGTTTGTCGCTGAAGGAGCTCTCCAGGGCTGTTAAGATAAGATAAGATAAGATAAGATAACTTTTATTGATCCCCCTTAGGGGAAATTTACTTGTCACAGCAGCAGTAACATACAGTAAACATTAACTCAAAAATAAATACCAGTAAGTGGCTAAAGAGATAAGGCAGCAATAAAAAACAAGAAACAATAAGTGGCCTAAGACAATAAAGTGACAAGTGAGGTAAAGTATTTACATTATGTTACATGTTTTCCTTGTCTTTGGCATCCAGAAGTAATAGACATACTATTATTCATATGAGAATAAAGATGCTATAGATGCTATTGCACAGAAATTTCTATGTTATTGCACATTATTACATTATTTGCACTGTACAGCAGAAAAAATGCAGTCATGACTTAAATGCAGTTATTTACTGTAATGAGGTGTTAAAGAGTCTTATTGCCGTGGGTATGAAAGACCTGCGGTAGCGCTCCTTCTTGCAGGGAGGGAGTCTTAGTCTGTTGCTGAAGGAGCTGCTTAAAGCTCCCACAGTCTCATGCAGGGGGTGAGAGGGGTTGTCCATGATAGATGTCAGCTTGGCTAACATCCTCCTCTCACCCACCTCCTCAATGGAGTCCACAGAACAGTCCATGACCGAACCAGCCCTCCTGACCAGTTTGTTCAGTCTCTTCCTGTCCCTCTCTGTGCTCCCCCCTCCCCAGCAGACCACTGCATAAAAGAGTGCAGATGCTACCACAGTGTCATAAAAAGTCCTTAGTAGAGTCCTGCATACTCCAAAGGACCTCAGCCTCCTCAGCAGGTGCAGACGGCTTTGGCCCTTCTTGTATAGTGCATTGGTGTTATGTGACCAGTCCAGTTTATTGTTAAGGTGAACACCCAGGTATTTGTAGGTCTCCACCCTCTCGATGTCCAATCCCTGGATGTTCACCGGTGCATTCTGGGGTGGCTTCCTCCTGAAGTCGATCACCAGCTCCTTCGTCTTGCTGGCATTGAGCTGAAGATGATTTAGCTCACACCAGCTGACAAAGTCACTGATGACCCCCCTGTACTCCTGGTCGTCCCCGCCCGATACACACCCGACGATGGCGGTATCATCGGAGAACTTTTGGAGGTGACAGCTCCCAGAGTTGTAACTGAAGTCCGACGTGTACAGGGTGAAGAGAAAGGGGGAGAGCACTGTCCCCTGTGGGGCCCCTGTGCTGCAGACCACCGTGTCAGACACACAGTCCTGAAGCCTCACGTACTGTGGTCTGTTGGTGAGGTAGTCCGTCGTCCATGCAGCCAGGTGACAGTCTACTCCCGCTCCTTCTAACTTCCCCCTGAGCAGTGAAGGCTGTATTGTGTTGAAGGCGCTGGAGAAGTCAAAGAACATGACTCTCACAGCGCTGTCCGTATTCTCCAGGTGGGTCAGGGATCTGTGAAGGAGGTAGATGACAGCATCATCTACCCCTATGCCCGGCTGGTAAGCAAACTGCAGGGGGTCCAGATTTGTGCTCACCAGGGGTCGAAGGTTCCTGAGAAGTATCCTCTCCATGGTCTTCATCAGGTGAGAAGTGAGGGCCACGGGTCTGAAGTGGTTTGGCTCCCTGGGGTGTGCGGTCTTCGGGACTGGAACAACACAGGAAGTTTTCCACAGTTCAGGGACCCTCTCCAGACTCAGGCTCAGGTTGAAGATGTACTGGAGCACCGAGCAGAGCTGGTCTGCGCAGTCCTTCAGGAGTCTGGGGTTGATGCCATCGGGTCCTGCAGCTTTCCTGGCCTTGATCTTCCTCAGCTCACTTCTCACCTCGTCAGTTGATATGGAGAGGCCGGGGGTGGGTGGGGAGGAGCAGAGGGGGGGTGAGCTGGGTGGCAGTCGGCAGAGATGGAGTGACTGGGAGTCTGGTTGGACAGCACTCTGATGACTGGAGGAAGGAGTGGGGGCAGAGTCAAATCTGTTGAAATGCAGATTCAGTTGGTTCGCCCACTCCCTGTCTCCTGCTTCAGGCCTCCTGTCCTGGCCTTTGTTGTGACCTGAGATGTTTTTCAGGCCTCTCCAGACCCCCCTGGCGTCGTTCTGTTGGAGCTGTTCCTCCATCTTAGCCTTGTAGTTGGTCTTGCCTTCCCTGATTTTCTTCTTAAGCTCCTTCTGCACCCTCCTCAGCTCCTCTCTGTCCCCAGATCTAAAAACCCTCTTCTTTTCCAGCAGCAGGGCTTTCAGTTCAGGGGTCACCCATGGCTTGTTGTTGGAGAAACACTGTACTTTCCTGGTGGGTACGGTGTTTTCTACACAGAAATTGATGTAGTCCGTGATGCAGTGTGTCATACTGTCAATGTCCTCTCCATGTGGGCTGCACAGAACATCCCAGTCAGTGGTGGCAAAACAGTCCTGCAGCGCCTCAGTGGCATCTTGAGACCACTTCTTCACATACCTTTTGGTGGGGGGTTGTTTCTTCACCATAGGTATGTAAATGGGCTGCAGTCTCACCAGGTTGTGATCTGAGCGTCCCAGCGGGGGGAGGGGTGAAGAGCTGTATGCATCCTTAGTATTTGCATAAAGTAAATCCAAGGTTTTATTGTCTCTGGTGTGGCAGTCGACATATTGGGTGAAAGTGGGGAGAGTGGCAGACAGCGATGCATGATTGAAGTCTCCTGAGATGATGACGAGGGCCTGGGGGCAGGATGTTTGCAGCTGGGCCACTACACTGTGGATGAGGTCACAGGCTGCAGCAGCATCGGCGGAGGGGGGGATGTACACAGTAATCGCGATGACGTGCGAAAACTCCCTCGGCAGGTAATATGGCCGAATACTCACTGCCAGCAGTTCAACGTCCTTCGTGCAGCGCTGCTCTTTAACACTGATGTGCCCAGGGTTACACCATCTCTCATTCACATACATCGCCAGACCCCCGCCCTTCCTCTTACCACTCTCCCTCACGCTGCGGTCCGCTCTGACGAGGTGAAATCCGTCCAGAGTTACGTGCGAGTCCGGAGTGAGTTCATTCAGCCACGTCTCTGTGAAGTGCATGATGCTGCACTCCCGGTACTCCCTCTGTAGTTTGGTCAGCGCCGCCAGCTCCTCCATCGTATTAGGGAGCGTCCTGCAGGGGGTGGGAGTCATTCCCCAACATGGATGACAGCTTGGCCATCATCCTCCTCTCTCCCACCACCTCCACTGGGTCCAGGGGACAACCCAGCTGCCCCAGCATGTAAGTCCATAGAAAAGAGCTGATGCAACAACAGAGTCATAGAAGGTCTTCAGGAGCGCCCCTTGCACTCCAAAAGACCTCGGTCTCCTGAGCAGATAGAGTCTGCTCTGACCCTTCCTGTAAAGTGCAGCAGAGTTATGAGTCCAGTCCAGCCTGTTGTTGAGGTGAACACCCATTCCCTGGATGTTCACTGGTGTTGGAGGAGAGTGAGTACCCCTGTGGAAATCCACCACCAGTTCTTTGGTGGTTGGTTGGTTCTTTAGTGGTTGGTCGTGTAGGTGTTTCCATTGGATAATTTGTCTTTGTGTACATACAGGGCTGTATTTTCACCAACCCTCCTGGTGAAGGACATGCACTGAAACTATTGTATTGAACTGGCTTAATAAATCACAATCAATGAGTCAGTCCGTTTTCCACTTACTTTTGTTTTTCTCATTACTTGAGAACTTAGTTGAAAGGTAAAGAAGCTTACACAGACTCTTTCTATACATTGTGTGTTATTCATCCACCCAAGACAAGCTCACAGCTTATTTTTACCGTCCTGAGAAAGATGTACATATAAGTCTTTTCAGCTATGCAGAGTATGAATAAAGTCTCTGAGGAAACATGCTTATACACCCACAGAAGCTTTGGAGGAGAACTTGGGCTCTGCAGTTTTCAGTAGATGGATTTCTGTGATTCTAAATTTACTTACTAATAATATACCAACTGAAATGCAAATCTAAATAATATACAAGCTTCACATTGCTGCAGTGAAACTTACCTAAATGTTCTACATGTGAGTTTGAGTGAAATGTCTTGACAACAATCACAAAGACTGTTGTGACATCTTCAAGTGCCGTCACCCTGTCACAACATTTTCCATTTGTCCGGTACTTTTGGACTGCTTCATTTAGTTTAGTGCTAACATGCATGAGGATGGAGAATATGGTAAGCAGCTGTAACTGTATGTATACTGACACAGGCGTAGTGACAACTGTGACTAGATTGAACCTCTAGTTGCTAGCCTGAATTTAAGAGCCTTAAATTCCTATTCAATCTTGTTCTTCTTCTTGGGACCTTTGTTAATCCAAATGAAATTCAGGCTCTTATGTGGGGGCTTTACAGACTGGTATGGAAATGACTTCTTCGTGCTGAATGCCCTTTATTGATATCAAGCTGTACCACTGTCGCATGTATCAGCGTATACTCTGTGTGCAGTGCCATCTTTTTCATGCATAACTAGTAGCACATTCACTTCATCAATCAAGAAATCTGTGTGATTTTTGGGTTCCTAGGATTTTCTGCTCATGAACTCTTGAGTGTATTTGAATGGTGATCAATGCTGTTCACACTTAATGCCCATAACAAACAAATCACTGTGTCTGCTGCGACAAATGTAAATCATATCTCTTCCTGTTTGCCTTTCTCCTCTCTTGGAGATCTTTCACAAATGTGGGATTTCTCATGAACTTATTTTGAGTCTTAGACATAAACTTGTGCCATGTTCAGGAGGCTCATAAATAAAAAAGATTATTGACTTCTCTATGAGCGTTTTCTCTGCACTGCTGCAGTTCAGCTACTATCCTGAGGACTACTAGAATTTTACTAAACATGCTGTTTTATAATTTCATGTCAGAATCATGTGTCTGCTCTCGGTCTGTCTGTTACAAGTGAGAAAAGATGATCCTATGCTATCCTCATTGTAACTTCGTGATTTGTACTGGACCACCCCACTTCACCTCTCTCTCTCTTTTTCTCTCACAGACAAACACATGTCACACACAGACAAAGCTGGGCATTTCTGCTCTGGGTCAAAAATGCTCTTCTTCCTGTTCTCAGATGTGACCCCGCAGCTCAGGAAGCTCTTTGCAGCTGTACCACCTTCCCAACTGTGACAGCAGCTCTGAATGGCAGGATGTCCTGCTTTGAGTTCCCTAGGGAGGCTCTGTCAGAGGCCAGGCACCGCTGCAAGGTTCACTGGCCACCGGAAGGATCCTGAGTGTCATGAAAAAAAGGTAGTTGCACTTCAATATAACTACATTTGCATACACACCAGTAATACATCATAATACAGTTTGGCATGAAGTAAGATGGAGCCTTTATATTTGGTTTTTACATCCTTCAGTCGATCGATTGCACAGATGATAGTTTTGCCTCACTAGCAACACATGCACTGATAGTGAGTGTGTGTGCAGGGTGCCTGAGTGACCTCTGAACTTTGTTGAAACATTTTCAACTTGTGGTCGAGGCCTTGTTGTATTTCATGCCACAAAGGCAATTTAGCATCCACTTGCATCTTTGCATTAACTTTATATGCAATTGCATTGTCTTCACATTCAGCCTGAGTGCACCTTATGATACTCTGGTGATGCTAATGCTTCAGTCTTGATGTTGCATGATTCTGCCAAACATAATTCACATTCAAAATTTGTGAATGTTCCAAGCCACTTCTGCATCATCTACAGATGGCAACTTCTGTACATCATGGTTGGGGTGTTATTAAGGTTAAGCAACTAGAACCTTTTATTCCAATTAAAATGGACATTGTAGTTGTGGTTTGAAAAAGATCACCATTACATTCCTTTTTTGAAAGTAGTCATTGGATGTACTGAAGATTTACACTGCAGAATCCTCTCCTGAAAACATAATTCTGAGAGACATTGGGCTGCAATGCATTTACACTCCACTTCCAATCCCAGCATGATATGTTTCATTCTCATTTTTTGCCAACTCTTAATCAAAGTCTGCTCTGCAGCTTGGAAACAATGATAACCGATTAAAATGTGCATTTAAACAAGCATGGCTTTACTGCCCAACCACAACAAGGCTTTTCCATTAAGTAACCGAGGAATTCCGTGGCGTTGCAGTGCAGCCGTGTACAAGCAGTCTTTGAAAATACTTACAGGGAGCTTAGTTGACTATCAGACTGGAAATACCATTTTGTTAGCTGTCTGGAGTTGATAGACGGTGTCTGAGCTGAGGTCTGTCGGGGTGAAGGGTTCTGCTGCCTTGTATCTTGAGTTGCTGCAGGAAGTGTGCAAAACTCATCTGCTGGATTTTCCTGCGCACAAATCATCATCTTGTCTCAGAGGAATTATTTTTACTCTACTTATCAGCTCTGGAGTATCCTCTAAAGGTCACGGGTTTTGGCGCGCAGTTCGTCATCATTTACAGACTGAGCGCTTCTTCACATGCGAGTTCTCATGACTTCAGATAAGCAAGGGGGCTTTTTTTTCCCCCCTCCTAACGTGTATACCAGCATTGTTAACCTGTCAGATGACATGACTTGTTAGGGCCGTTTAACACCGGGGACTGAGACAGCGCTCAGGATGACACGGTGACTGCATCCCATCAGAATGTCAATGCCCCCGGCCCAGCTGAGTCCAGCTCACTTCCTGTGGATCAGGGCTTTCTCTCATGCGCCGCTGAATGGGGATGGTGTGACAGCGCTGAATCGGGTTCCTGTTTTTTGCTCTTCAATCGAAAGTGATCTGCTTGCCAATGTTCTGCCCACTTTTCAACTTTCCACCCACTAAAAAAAGACCCAGGAGCTGTCAGGAAAAGAGAAGTGAAAGTCAGGAGCTACTTCAGAAAAAGCCCTGCGCCTGGGGATTTTCCGAACTGACCGGAGAAGGGTAGAAATTTTTAAGAGGAAAAACCATAACTCTGATGTCAATGTATAGAGCTTTCATAAGGGGAGTTTTTGAGAAAGACAAGGTGTTACTTTATCTATTGTTTCTGATGTGGGATGAGATGTTGACATTTGGTTTCGGTGTGTGCTGAAACAGCCCTCTAGTTAGTTCCTCTGTGCAGACATGGACTCATTTTAGCTGACTGACACCAGACATAGCAGAATTAAGTTGTTATTGTCCATCACTGCCACTGTCATATGCTTTAATACAGGTGCTTTAATACACTTTTTTTTACAACTTGAGTCTTAATTCTGTAGTAAGTAGTTAACTCGTTATATCTACATTTTCCTGACCTGATTATCTGCTGGGGTCTGATGACAGTGTGACCTACAGTGGAACAGAATCCAACTGGGCAAATATTTTGTGAACAAAACCCCCAGTTGTTCCAGCTGAAAGTGAAAGTGAGCACAGCCAGGACTTTGGTTGGAGTCCCTCATTGCATAACAAAAAAAATGTTTGCATACATAGTTTTTTCACGTTGAAAAATGTGGACCTGCAGGATGTGATGGATGTTCAGAGGCAGCGAGAGACTACAGACACATTCAAGCTGCACTAATACATATTGTTATATTAAAACTCAAATGTCATTGTGTAACATGGAAGCAACAGTGAACTATCATCCATCTCTACAGTTCACCTCAGCTCCAGAGAGTGCACAAGAATGTTGTAGTTCAGTGTTTTCAACTAACAGCCAGCAGCTCGACTGATTTGGTTCTGCTCTCATCCACCTCATTTCCAGCCACAGGAGGCAGCTCTGATACACCCACGGCACACAACCCACCCGGCACCAAACAACAGACAGACCATGTTAACAACTAGCTGGTGAACAGCACTGAGCAGCTGAAGAGATATTTCTCTCAGGAGGGACCTAAAAGGAAAGTCAGATTGACGTACGTTTGCCAGATGGTCAGAAAAATGACTCCTGACAATTTGCCAATATTGTTTCCTGTCAATCAATTTAAATTGAATTCAAATTTAAAAACAGAGTAGTCAAACATTTTGTCGAGATAATTGAATTTTTAGTCCCAAGTAAGGGGTCAAAATTGAAGAAAGGTGGATCCTACAATTCCCATAATGCAACTTTATAGCATCTTTTTGTTAGATCCTTGCAGCTAAACTCACATCTCTTTCCAACTTTCAAGCATGTCTTTACATGCATTTCACATTTGTAAAGAACATTCTCTGTTAAGGAGAGAGTCTCAAAGCCCATGACATTAACCTTGATGACGTGATCAGGGTTGCATTTGCGCTATTTTTCGATTTAATTTGGGTACAACTTGTGTGATTATCTGACTGCTTTTTTTCTTGCCCTGATAGATCTATGCTCGTAATGTCGACACATCCTGAGATCTCGGCAATTACTTTTGTAAAAAAGTTGTAAGAAAAGGCAGTTTCCCTTTTCCCTCCCATACACATTCATCGCAGTGAAAAAATATCCATACAATTTTACATCTGTTATTCCCAAAACTTCTGCAAAATATTTTTAACCCCATCTATCAAAACCAGAAAAATTTGTTGTTCCAGTAAAGCTCCTGGGACCCTCATAATACACTGTGCATAAATTGAGTTACTCAATCTAAACTTTGCCTGAACTGCGCTGAAACAGAATATGAGTGGCAGATGAACTCTTGCCATGGCCACAAACCCGCAGGAATGCATGTCGACTTGATGGCATATCCCCGAGAAAAGAGTATATTTTTAATTAATTGCACATTACGGTGGCTCAGAGTCAATTTCCACCATCAGCGTTCTAATGTTTTCCATATCATTTGAGAATGTGTTGATTGCTTTCTCTCTGGCACACATGAGCTGGTGGAAACATCTCACCGCTGGCTTGGACTCCTCCTCAGTATCTCACCTGGGTGTCCTTGTCGCCTGGGCTGTATAGGAAGGACTGATGTAGGCTTTGGCAGGCAGCGCTGTAGGGAAAAACAGACCATAACACGTGTCACAGATATTCAAAGTAATAGAGAACTGAAAGCACATTTGCAAAAGCTGTTTTTGCCATAAGGCTACTGGAAGGAATTTTATCTTTGTAACTGCCAAGAAAAGCCTGGAATTGATGTGGGTTTTTCTGTATTTCAAGACTTTAAAAGTCCTTTAATGAACCTTATAATAACTTTTCTCCTTTTTATTTTCTCACTGGCTGTCGTGCCTTTGTATGGTGTTAAGGTCTAACGTGAAATTTGGAGTTCTTTAGGTTTATTCTTCCCAAAAATATGACCAGAACCTTGCAGGGCATTTGGTTTTATGTAGTATATTCTGCTCCGAATGTGGCTTGGGAAGACTTGTGCAACAACAATGAGCAACAACTCATCTCTCCTTGTGAAGAATCTCTTCATCGCACACAAAACTATGTCAATGTTGACAGTGGCAGAGCAGCAGTACCTCTCCCAGGAAGAGAGGCGGACAGCCTCACCGCACCTCTTTAAACAGTCTGAGGCTGTGGATCATGAAGGCAGAGGGTTTCTGAGTCACTTCATCTCCATGACAACTACATGTAGAGCTGATCTGGCACTCTCCTCCATGTAATAAGTCTTCCTTGTATGAACTGAAGACACTAAATTAAAAAGATTTCTGAGAGGTGGCTGTAATCTCAGCAGTAAATAGAGGGTATACAAATACACAATAATATCTGAATTTGTGTTTTTGTCAAAGTAAAGATTAAACCTCTCTAGTGGACTCTTCTAGTGTGAACTTAAGGGCTCAGTTCACCCACACTAGTAAAACACATTTTCTCACCTACCTCTAGTTGCAGTTTATTTGTTCAATCGTTGGTATCTAATTCTAAAATTTCTGTCTACAACCCAGTGAGGTCAAAACTCCAGCAACCCATGTAGTAGCCTACAGAGCGTTATTGTTACACCAACACGTTTCAGCCATGTGGCCACTCGGCTTGGATGAGCCTGATGAAGGCCACAAGTTGGAGTTTTGAACTCTTGAGACTTGTTCTTCTCTACATGCATTTTGAGGATGTGCCAGAGACCCCAATGCAATTTCATTTGTGAGAGCTCACAGCATTTCAAATTTACATTTGAGTCAATGTCAACATGTCTTTCCACAATCTTTTCTCTGTTGGAGCAGAAAGTAGTTGTGACAAAATCCTTTGTAGTGGCAGAAATCTCAGAGATGAAGACTGCATGGTTATGTACAGCCACCACCCTGCCACCCCAATCATTTAGGGACCACTTTGATCTGAGAAAATTAATTGCTGATTTTTCTTGGTGGAAATACCATACCATAACTGGTATGGTATTTCCACTGATCAAAATTACAGGAATAATCTTTTTGGTCCTTGACATGATGACATATTTACTTACCTAATTCCTCATTCTGACATTCAAGTTTTTGACGGCCTGGTGAGCATCATTTGGGCGACTGGACCAGGTTTCAGCCCCTTTAAGGTCATTTAGGAGTGCTCAAGTCCATGCATATATTTGACATTATAACAAAAATCTGTATATGTACCATTTGGATCTAGAAAAAAAAGAATAAGATAAGTTAAGATATTCCTTCATTAGTCCTACAACGAGGAAATTTACTTTTGAAGATGGCTTTGGAAATGTCATACTAGCACTAACACTGACTAATGTATCTAAGAATGAAAAAGCACTGTGATGACTAAGGAGGAAGATAATGTTACTGTAGAGTTGACAGGAAGTAAACAGATGTGCAGTTCATAAATACATCACATTACATTGTGCATGTAAAGAATGTGATCCAACCTGCGTCTTTGGCAAGAAGATGGCAACAAACTGGGTTATGCTACCAAGCACCAAGTGTGTTTGTGAATACATGCAAATGTGTGTAGGTGTGGGTTGGTAAAAGAGAGAGAGAGAGAGGAGAGAGAGAGAGAGAGAGAGAGAGAGAGAGAGAGAGAGGGAGAGAGAGAGTGAAAAGCAAAGCAAAGAAGATTGCAATCACTGTAGCGGGACACAATAAACTGTCCTATTTTACCACACAGCAGCATGGCAGGCGAACTCGTGTTGCTCAGACCTGGCTCTGGTCATTTAACCAGTAAATCTGCAACTCTGGCTTTACTCATTGTGGTGAGAGTAACACAAGCAGCATTAAGCACAATCATAACAAGCAGCAGACAACGGTAAATACTCCACAGTATTTGGCGCTGTTTCAACTAACAATCACAGAAAGCTTCTAGAAGCCCTGAGTCAGGCCTCTGAGCTCCATGTAGAGCTTCATGTTCATTGAAGACCCTCATGTGGCGCTAGAATAGAGGTCAGGGGATCACCAACGTCAGGAGGATTCATCCTCTGGGCAACATGAATATTACAGGCAAGTTTCATCGCAATCCAGTCAATATCTCTTGAGATATTTTATTTATAAAAATGTATAAAATATTAATTACTAACTTCCACTGAATATTTAATTATGCAGGTAGTTAAATTTTTATGTGGGACTACTTGTTCAGCAGAATTGTTTCAGTGATAACAAGTTAGAACAGTGAGGTGAAAGGATGATCCTGTGTCATCCTGGGACACTGTTTCTAGAGGAACATGGTGCTGCTGAGTTTTAATACAGTTTTGTAGCTTCTTTGAGAAACGGACTGCAAATTGAACCAAACTCATTGTATCAGCATTAGAGCAGATGTTAAGGAAAACCTGACCCTTCAGCAAAGGGCCACACCACTGTGACCTTTTTTGCCTTGTCAGCACTGGTATGTGTGTTTATGAGTAAATTGTTTACTAGAGCATACAGTTGTTTACAAGAGCACAAGCTAACCTCTTACATTTGCTCTCAAAGCACACCAGACTGATCCATTTGACTTTTCAATGCCCCCGAGAGGGTCCGACATCAACCCACCACAGTCTCCACCGAAATCCTGCAGGAAACACTGTTTTTATAGGGCCATGAACAGACCAGCACTTGATGATCTGTTGTTTAGTTTAGTGGCCGAGTCTGCAGGAGATCAGGCCTTGTGCTACTTACACCAGATCTACTCTAAACTCTGCAAATCACACACTACCAAAATAAAAGGTTGGTTGAATTACAGGCCTCTTGTGTGTGCGGGAGACAGTCATCATGCATGCCCGGCCCTGCCCTGTCATTACTAACAACACTCTGAGACCCTGGTGACAGCCTAATGACCGGTGCCAAAGCATGAGTCACTCTCTGGCTGGCACTCTGCATCCTGGGCAGGACGGCTGATGACCAGCCCTGATGGCCAAAGTGTGGTGGAGGGGAGACATCTGATTGCCTTTCATTTCTGCCAGAGCTGCTGCTTTCCCCTCATGGCTGACCTTGTCTTTTCCTATTACAGTCAGTTGTTCTGCAGCTAATGATCATTTTTATTATTGATAGATTAGAAGGGAACTTTTTGTCCATATCATCAATATTGGAATATATTTTTTTGTGTTGATTGCCAACGTTTTTAAAATTCTTTCATCCTACATATCTGTGTATTGCAACTACAGTATGGTTAAAGTTCGGGAATATTGTGGCAATGGCAAATAAACTGTGGTGAATCTATGGTTAAGGTTAGGGAAAGATTATGGTTAATAAAAAAGGCAAGCATTAATTGCTGGTCTGTGACCTATCTGTGAAAGGTCTTTATGTCCATCCACCACACTGACCCCCCCCACACCCCTTCACTGTTGTGACATAAAGCACATTATTTCCTTCATTTAATCACAAGTTCATGTACAAGCTGTTCAGTATCTTGTGCTGTAATTTCACTATCACCAGGGAGGGTCAGAAGAAAATAATCAAAACTTAAATGCTCATTGTAAATCTTGAACTAAACTGTATATCATTTTAAACTGTGAAACATCAATAGTTTTGAAGAAAAAATCCACTTAACTCAAACTGTCTTATAAAACTGGGACTGTGAGAAAACACATAGCCAATTTGCATAAGACAATAACCATCCCTAAAGCAACAACTGGGGCTATTATGAAAGACTTTTGCAATTATTGGGGAGTTTCACTAGAGGCTAAGGAAAAGCTCACACCAAGAATGTTCAGAGTCATTTCTTCAAACTCTGAAGCAGCTTGTTCATTTCTTTGCTCTGGTCAGGTTGATACAATGCAATTAACTGAAAATCTGTCTCTCAAGCAACAATGCAGCAGATTTAGTTAGTATGAATACAATCTGAACCAAGGATGCACCTGTCCAAAAACATGGAATTATATTGGCCTGAGGAAATAGATGTTGACATTTGATAGCCAGGAGAGACTTCACAATAAACTAGAGAGCAATGTTGGAGTCAGGAAGAGATTGAAATCTTTGGTCCATGCTCACATTCAGCATGTATTAGTGTTTGTACATTACCTGGCACAAACACTACAAAAAGAACAAATTCAGCACGAGTGAAGACAAATCCATCATATGTTGCAAAAGTTCAATAGTCATATTTGTTTAGCTACCGAAATGGGCAGAACCTAGAAAAAAGAGATAAAGAAAAAGACGCAGTAAAGCAAACGTACAAGTAATCTTTTCACCATGGTTTGGACCCAAGACCAAAAATATATTGGCGTGATTGCACTAGCTAAGCGGCTAAGAAAATGAAGGTACCATATATTGTTGGCGTCATACAGAATACTGTATGTTGTCCAAAGATGATCTGTACATGCATGATTTCTATGTTTACATATTGACGCAGGTCTTTTCAGCATCACTGAGGGGGAACAAACACGACAACTGGAGCTTTATCAGACACAAGGTATATTGGTGTGCATGACTGTGGCTGCTGTGGAGGTAGATTACAGTCCAGCAGGTCTTATCTCCCTCAGCCAGATTCCACTGGCAGGTGGCTCTGGACATTAGATTTCCATCCCTCTTTACCTCAGCCATCATAAAATGGCCTCAGGTGCAGTGCTCTGTGTAATGCCTCAGCAACAATAATCTACTATAGCCGAGAATTCACTTTAAAATGTTACTTCCACAAACTATGCACACAGATTTGCTGAGACGACAAAATACAATTTACCATCTAACCAGAAGTCCAAAAAGCAGTAAGGTGCTATATGTATATAGATGTATAAATAACAGTGAGGGGTATATGTGAATAAGCAATGATATATACAATATGATGATTATTATGAACAGAGTGAAATGAATACACTAAGATAGATACAGCATGTGCAGTGCTTACAACAGGCAATTGCGGGTATGAAAGTAAATGAGCACGTTTACAGCTGCTGGTTTGGACAGAACAGAGAGGTAGAAGTTCACCAGAATCTGAAGAGACAGATGGATCTTCTTGAAATGCTGATGAGCCTTCATGAACAGGGTTGAAATGTTGAGAGTCCAAGTGAGGTCCTTGAAGATGTGGACATATAGAAACTGGAGAAATGATTGACCTCTGTCCCACTGATCCATTGACTCAATCATCTCTTTGTTATTCTTGGTGTTGAGGGCCAAATTGTTATCAGTGCACCAGGCCACCAGGTGCTGGACCTCCTCCCTGTCGGTTGACTTATTGTCGCTGATGAAGCCAACCCATGTTGTGTTGATAATGGTGTTGGAACCCTGCACAGGTGAAGAGGGAGTAGAGGACCGGGCTCAGCACACAGCCCTGTGGAACACCACTGTTCAGGTTAATGGTTGAGGAGGTGTGTTTGCATAACGTAACAGACTTGAATCTGTTGGTTTGAAAGTTCAGTATGCAGTTGCAGAGGGAGCTCTTGATGCTGAGGTCGCTGAGTTTGGTGATCACGATGGAGTTGGTTTTAAAGCATGTGGGGACAACTGCATGGGCCAGTGACAGGTTGAAGATGTTGATTAGACTTCAGTCAAATGAAATTGTGGAATTGTAGTGCCAGGCTCTGACACAGGCTCTGAGCAGCCTCCTTACATGCCTTAGTCTTTCTCAGTCCAGCATGCACATAAGGAAGACAGTGAGGGGCTGGTGGTCTGCAGGAAGTACAGCCTTGATGGCCACATCTAGGTTTGTCCCGATGAAAGCAGAAGCATGTTAAACTCAACTAGGAAGAAGGTCTCGCTGGTTGGTTTGTTTGTTATGCCTTGCCACATCGCTCAAGTGCTCCTCAGTCCTTAGCATGTAGCTGTGCTGTTCTGTGTTTAGTGTAAGCTCTAATCGTTGTACTATTAGCATCTATAATGTATGTGTAGGGTGGTCTTGTTCGCCTGCTTGTTTTTATGTTTATTTCATACTTTCGGAAGGCTTCCAATAACCTGCAGCACTGTGGCACTTTCCGTTGTCAAAAACCTGTGTTTTTATGTATTGTTTTTTATCCATTATGTATGTATTATTTCTATGTATTGCTTTTATGTACTGTTTTTATGTATTGCTTTATGGTTCTCTTGTAAAGCACTTTGGGTACCACTTGGTAATTGTAAAGGGCTATATAAATAAATTTGATTTGATTTTTGATTTGATGTGAAAGGCCAAAGAGAATTCTGCTTTCTCAGATCACTCCAACCTAATAACATCTTATACCTCAAAAGAGTGCACCACTGACTCGTATGACATTAACTCACGATGGACAAAAAAAGTATAAAAGTGATGATGCAGAACCAGATATATTGTCTTGTTTGTTCCATGCACTCTTCATCCTTGTCACAACCTTGCGCCTACATGACCCACAGTTCAGCCACAAACTAAGACTCGACTAATATCCACCGATGTAGCATCAAGCCTGTGGTTTGCAGCAGAGATAAGAAGCAGGCTACAGAGATGAGGTGAACTCACTTCTTTCTAACTGCACCTCCAGATTTTTTTCATTTTCAGAATCAGAATCAGAATCAGAATCAGAATTCCTTTTATTGTCATTATACAGGATGTACAACGAGAATGGATTTTCAAACTCTTCAGCCC
The DNA here is from genome assembly GCA_037975185.1 of Centropyge bicolor. Taxonomy (NCBI): domain Eukaryota; kingdom Metazoa; phylum Chordata; class Actinopteri; family Pomacanthidae; genus Centropyge; species Centropyge bicolor. The sequence goes on along the minus strand of JBBMOC010000059.1, from coordinate 770,410 downwards.
CAGCTTTACATAGCTTCCTCTGGAGCCACACAGGACTATATACAACTTTTTTTTCCTTTATTCCACAATGCGGTAGTACTACCCAACACCTGCAAACACGCTTTGATGTGAAATCAGTGGAGTTCCCCTAAAAGCACTGTGTTATTATCAGTGTGTCCCAGGGCATGCTGCAGGAGCCTCACAGGACAACACACAACATACTCATGTTACATCTGGTGAGGAGAGCGCAATGAATTAAACAGTGCAACACAACTTATTATGGTCTGTTTGCATGCCTCGTTAACCATCAGCAGATGAGGCTTACAAACGAAGTGATTTGATGGCATGATGCCATGTCATGAACGTGTCGAGTCACTCGCTGATTCTGCTGAAGAGCTTTCCATGAAATGACTATTAGAAGTTACAAAGGGTAAATATCTAGTTTAGAGATCAGAATATTGTGAGCTGGAAAGAGTCAATCCAATCAATTTAATGACTAAAAAAAAAGTCAGGGGATTACACTCAAAAATATCTGTGGCTGGAAAGTTGGAACAACAAATGGCACAAGCATAGCAGACTATTAACCCGAGATGAAATGACGAGGCTGGTGTTATTCTATGCTTCTCTTATCATCAAAAGACCAAAACTAATAATGTGTTAGTCCGTCTCTCTGTACTTCCTGACTTTCCTAACCTGTCTGTGAGGGCGGACCCCAAGCTCATTCATTCCCACTAAAAAGGGCCACAAAGATAATTTCATTATTTGACACAGAGCAATAAGCTATGTCAGATTTTGGCTACACAGGAAGTATTGGTAATTATTATAAGTATTATAATACTTGGCCTTATAAGCCATTATAAAATGCTCTATAATGTGTTATGCTCATTGTTATAAAGCCTTATGATGATTTATGAGTGTTTATAATGATAGTTATACACGTTTATAAG
>JBBMOC010000059.1:701657-759529 GCA_037975185.1 Centropyge bicolor | reverse complement strand
AACTATACCCAAACACGCCTGACACTGTTTATTCTCCCAGTATCGTGAAGCTGAAGTGTGTCATCTCCATGGCAACTGCTCCACAAACAAAGCTGAAAAGGCCTGTAGTGGTCACGGTCACTCCATACATGACTCATCCTGCTTTGTGAGTAAATGAAAGTATCACAGTGGGATCAAATCTGAGTGGCTGTTTTCAGGTGACAACAGAGCGTGCATTCATTTTAAACAGATGATTTATTTTTGTTATTGCGGTAGATTTTAGTGGTCAGTATTTAGACAGAGTATCTTCCGAAGCATTATTATTGTGCTTGCTTAAGTTGTGATTTCAACATGAATCTTAAATAGTGACTATGCTATATATTTTTTTCAAAATAATTTGAACTACATATATTAAAGCTCATTATATGCCATGCAAAAGATATAGTGTATGACGGGAGTTGCTCAATACGTTGATCGTGATCGACTGGTCAATCGCAAAGGTAGTGAAGGTAGATCACATGACATTCCAAAAAAATAGATTCCAGCCTATCATCCATCCTCACTGTGGCATTTGCCTCTTGATTGATGTACAGGGCAACCAGTCTGAGATCTCATCTTTTCTAACACATGGGCCACCACACATGTGCATGCAAACCTGCGAGCTAGTAGTACTCCTAGTTACCTAGTTAGCCTTCCAATCTATATCTACTTAAGAAAGGGCATAAAAAATATAAGTGGGGGAGCTAGTGCAAGTCATCAGAGTAAGGTAATGACCAAAATGTACAAAATTGTCTTGTGCCATATGAGTTCATGCCGTATATATAAAGTATGCTCAGTATATATATAAATAAATTTATGTTTCTGTTGTTTACATTTGTAATATAGGCAGATCATTTTGACTTTTTTAAAAGTAGCTCGCAAGCAGAAATATTGTGGGCACAACTGCTGTATGAATTCAAGACAATATGAGAATGTCTTGTTAAAGGAGCATAACACACTGTTTTTCAAGTTTTAGCTCCCTAACTGCAAATCATGTGCACTTTACATTTTTGCTGACTACATTCAAATGCATGCCCTACATTTTCAGATATGTTTCACTGCCAGTCCATTTATGTCAGTATGATGTGCAAACTAATTAGCAAACTGTTGAAATGTGCTTAAAGGTGTGCTAGTCAACATTTTAATGAAATTAAAATGACTGTATGTATGCAAAATGATGATGGTCTTGGTTCAGTCTCAATGCTCTCATCAACCATGTTTCCAACAGCAGCAGGCAACTGTCAAACTCACTGTACACTACCTGCCCAAACTCAAATGGCAGATAGACATAGTTAATGACTAGTGGAGCCGGAGTGAATATTGTACATTTGCAATATCAAGTTTGAGTAATGTAATGCTGGACATCGGATCGAATCTGAACTGAATTGCCGCTGAGCAATTACTCTCAGTTTATCACCTTTCTCCCTCTAACTGGAGCTATATTTTTGCTGTGTTCCATCCATGCATGTGCACTGCAGTACACTGGCTACACCCTGTCTCTTTGCTTTCGTCACAGTTCTGCAGACAGGTCTCTGTTTAGTTTTTGTTTTTGGTTCAGACTTAGTTTTTGATTGTCATGTGCCTGCCTGCCATAGTTCTGTCCAAGTTCCAGTCCGTCTCTGTCGTCGTCTCTGTTCTGCTGTAGTCCTGTTCATGTCTTGTATTTGTCCTGCAGTGTTCTGTCATAGTTATCTGCCTTAGTTATTTGTCTTAGTTTTCTGCCTTAGTTTTTTGTCTTAGTTTTGTATCTTAGTTTTCTGTCTTAGTTTTCTGCCTTAGTTTTTTGTCTTAGTTTTCTGCCTTAGTTTTGTATCTTAGTTTTCTGCCTTAGTTATTTGTCTTAGTTTTCTGTCTTAGTTTTGTATCTTAGTTTTCTGCCTTAGTTTTTTGTCTTAGTTTTGTATCTTAGTTTTCCGCCTTAGTTTTTTGTCTTAGTTTTCTGCCTTAGTTTTTTGCCTTAGTTTTGTATCTTAGTTTTTTGTCTTAGTTTTCTGGCTTAGGTCTATGTCATAGTCTTCTGTTTTAGTTTTCTGGCTTTGTTCTGTGTCTTAGTTCACTGCCTGTGTTCTGTCGTAGTTCTGTCTTCGTTCCTGTTTGGCCTTAGTCTCTGTCAGTTTCTGTTATAGTTCTGTTAGTTATGGTCCTGTTCATGTCATAGTTCTTTCAGTTCAGTCCTGTCATGTGGTACTCTTGTCTTGCCATAGCTCAGCCTTGTCACGTTTCTGTAATGTATAAGTTCTATCTGTTCGAGTTCTGAGCTCTGGTTTCTGTTCTGTCTGCCATTATTCTGTATCCAGTGTTTGTCATCTCACCCTGCCTCTGTCTCACCTCACCTACCAGCCCCTCCCACCTCATCATGTCACCTGTGTTTCCAGCTGCAGCCAATCACCATCAGGACTCTATTTAAGCCACCACGTTTCACTCTGCTCTTGCTGGATTGTGTCTCTTTTCTTCTCCTTTGTTCCCTCAGTAATCAGTGCTTTTCTATTCTTTGATATGCCTTCCAGTTGATGTTCCTGTTCTGGATGCGACCCATCTGTGGATTTTACGTTTATGCATTTGGGTCCTTCCCCCCCCGATTAACAAAATGGTAGGTTGTGATGTGAAGTATACTCTATTTGTAGTACATGAGTGAACCCACTGATATGGTTCTATAAGAATTATAACATCAACCAGAGCTGCTTATCCACTACTTGACTCTGACAATAGTGTAATTAAACTTTTCGTGACCTCCTGGGATCGTCTAAAGCATCCCATAAGTCCCTGCACCCAAATGATGCTGCTCCATCTAACCAAGTTTACACACTGGGTTTCTGTCTAACACCAGATCCTCTTTGTGAAATGTCAGATCTGCTCTTTGTCCCAATATCAGGGCCAAGGTTTGGGAGCTGGGTGAGGGGTGAAATCTCACGCACTGTCCTCTGCTTCAGCCTGCCCCTCAGGGCTTCTCACATCAACTCAAGGTCTGGAATGTCGGCTAGACCTTCAAGACTCCCCTCAACACAATGGGAGCGTTTCACAAGATTCTTCAAATTATGCCCCAGCAAAGAACATGATTTTTAGGCCTCGAATAATGATCTGTACGGTTCATCTAATGGCTGCTCTCAGCGGGAGGTCCTTTACACACTGTCACAATAACGTCCCGACTCGTTTAAGGGCAAATCTCTCGCTGTGACCGAGAATCATGGCCCATTTATAATCGCAGCTGAATTATTCAAAGAGCAGAAAAACAAACATTTCGCTGAGTGCCTCATGCAGTGTTATTATTCCTTCATACTAAATAGTCTTGCCTCATTTTGATTTAATTGAAAATAATCAAGGCGTTCAGCATTGCTGATGCTGAGTCTACAAACTCATAATGTGTATAATCCAGGCATGCTAACGAAATATAACAGTAATTAAGGCAGGAGTGAATGTCTGAAGCTTTGCTGTTTTTTTTTCCCTCGAGCTGACAAAGTTCATTAAACACCCGACATGAACATGACCAACATTCTTGATCCTGGTCCACCAGCTGACAACAAAGGCAGCAAGTGGTTACCCCAAAATATAAGGATCCCAGCTTTCTTCCAGACACACAGGTGTGACACCATCGAGGTCTATGAGCTCAACATGGAATTACTGGAGCAGTGTCAGTGCCAGAGGTTTCTGTATATGCATGGACCAATGAAAGTGTGGATTGCTTTGGAGAGCATCTTTTGTGAATGTCCCCACTGTGGGACGAATAAAGGCTTATCTTATCTTATCTTATCTTATCTTATCTTATCTGTACAATCATGAAAAGTAACATTTTCATGCTATTTAACCCTTTGTAGAGCACTCATTGAAATAATTTCAAATTCAAAAAATCAACCTTAGACTGTTATTGGAGGGCGTAACAAAACTTTATTTCTGTCATAATATTTTTTAAATTTTTTCAATGTCATGTGACCGTATGTAAAGTGTGCAGAAATTACCAAAAATAGTCACTTGGCTGATAAAGGGTTAAAGTGTTTCGACACTGCTTGAGTCTTATGGATAGTCATCACATCACATCACATTACATGAGGGCACAGCTCCCATAAAATGGAATTACAGATTATACATAAATGTAGCAATTAGAATTAATGTCTACATAAGGACAACTGAGGTAGTCCCATTGCCGTGAACTGCTCTCCATAATACTCCAAATGGAGCAGACACTGGTGTGTTATTGGTGTCTTTTGTCAGTGACAGAATGGGAGCGTGCCCACATGAATGCACAGTGGTCTGCAGTCAGATACAGTCCAGCTGTCCATGCGTTGACGCAGACAGCTGAGTGGACCACTGCTGCCTTAGTCTGGCCACAGATGGGACATGGCAGACATCACAATTACAGCAGACATTTTCAGCTCATATTCCACACTTCATGGCACACCCTGTTGAACCCGACTGTTAGTCTAATGGCGTTGGCAGAAAATATTAGACTTTTAATCTTATCTGAGAGGTAATCGATTCATAATAAAGCTCCCTTGCAGTTAAGTCTTAAATGAGTGCGATAGAAGCCATTGCGTTTGCTTTAGAGCTTATTGACTGTCCTCGTGCACGATTAATCACTGTGTACTGTAATTTGTTCTGACACACTCGCACACGAGGCTGGACTACTAATTTTCTATCAGCATTTCTCTCCATATCCAATGTATTGTTACGCTTTGTTTTAATCTATAAGACATCTAATAGAATATTTTCATGCTTCGGTTTGGAAATTGTTCTTGGATTTTACATTTTTATGTGGATTTTGTCACAAACAAAACACAGTTCAAACAGTTGGACTTGACATTGTGGTGAATCAGTTTTGATGTGACAGATTTATCTGACTCTGATTGAGCTATTAAATACTTTTTAAGTATAGGATTTTAATGACGTATTAAACTGTGAAGTATGAAGCGTGTCTGAAAGCACAGTATGTTGCTGATGCTGATTTCACTTATCATGTCTTGTGACTTCTAATCTGTCCTGTCTAGCATCAACTGGTACTTTGATTTCATGCAAACAAGAGCAATAAATCCAACCTCACATGAGTAATATAAGTGGTTGTAAAGGTAACCATAAAGCACACAGTGTCCTCTTTGCCTCTTACTCCAAACAGAAGCTCCTTGTAGAGAGACAGTTCAATAGTTGTTTCATAGCTCTGACGAGTCAATCACCCAATCAGAGCTGTTGCCTCCTCCCTCCATTATGAACACTGTACAGCTATGTTAACTGCCAGGTCATGTCAAGGTGTAAGCTTATGAAGGACAAGGTCATGAAGTTCAAAGGTCAAGGTAATCGAAGCTTAACTTCGATCACTTCCTTGTTTTTCAGTACAAATGTCTGTTTCTCTGTCAAAGAGAAGTGTTGTTGTGTTGACTCTGCTGGGCCAGTGGGCAAAGTAAATACACATTAACCAAGCTCAAGGACGACATTCACTTCCATTCTCTTGCACTTTAAAACAAGTTCACATGTAGAAACCTGCCTCCTCTTTGAGGCAGCTGAGAGGATGCTGCAAAGATGCATGTCGTCCAGTTACAGCTGTAAGATACAATTTGCTCTCCTTATTCCACTGCCTTCTCTCATCGCACCTCCTCTGCTTGACATTGCCAATAATTGAGCTTCACACCACGTTTGTATTTTCACACATTAAAACCAGCAGCATAAGCCCGGCGCTGCCACACTTTTCTACTTGAGGCGTCTGTCAAGTTTTTACTTGTTGATTTAAATACATGGCAGCCTTCCACACCGCTCTCCACAACTACTCCACTGTCTCTCTCCAGCAGAATTCCAGCTTTTACCAGCGCAGAGGAAAGGAACGATTCTAAGATTTCATATGGGAGTGATTGATTATTCTGCTCATGACACCTTTTTAGTGTGTAGCGAGCTGCTGGACTGTGTGACCCCTGCAAAAACACGCTGACCTAGTGAGACATGGCAGCCCTTTGACAGATCTTAATGGCACAGTTATGTTACATGTACTCTCTCTCTCTCGCTCTCTGTCTCTCTCTCTCTCTCTGTCAGGCGATTACTGTGTCAGGGCAGAGAGAGCAGAGAGTCAGCGGCTCTGTTTTGCAGAGTAAGCCTCTGCTGTCAGTGAACCACGGCTATCAGAGCCAGCAGCATCCTCCTCTCGCTCTTTTTCAAAGCCCCCCCCCCACTTCATCAGCATTATCTCCCCCTCTCAAGCGTAAACTCCCCAACTGAACTCAACGCTTCCATTCACAGTCTCATCTTTGCATGATACCTTGCTTTTACATTTCTATCGGCATGTATTCTTTATTCATTAGTTATTTGTCTGCCATTATTGATACTCTGGTAGAAAATCCATTTTAACAATCCAGGTTATTATTCAAAGTACTTATGGGATCATGGGATCATTATTAGCCCAAATATGTTGAAGCTGCAATAACTAATTTTTTTTTTTGGCCACTTGAGGGCAGCAGAAACAAGTTGTGAGCACAGGATTGACAAAGGATCAACGTTTAAGTTGATACAACGAACGTCTTGATGAACAGTTGTGTATTTATACATAAAGTAGTTATGGAGTAACATCATGATTCATTTGAAATTCAGTGGAGATATTTTGGTCTCCTGGCAAAATTTCCATTCTTTTTTACCTCTGTTTTTGGTCTCCACCAACTCCTGAATGAAATGTCTGCCTCTTTAGCTGCTAAATGCTGCGCTCTGTTGACAAGCCGAGTCTGTCTGCTGTCTGCTGCTGAGCAGGTGGTGTACAGTGCATTTTTAGCGGCTCCTCTCTGTAATTATAATATCATCCATGATGCAGATTAAAGAGAGAAATCTTTCTAATGTATGAGGAAAGATGTTAATGGTCCTTTTGTCAATATAGATGGTGAATCAGAAAACAAATCTAAAATGTCACTGCTTGTTCTAATACACTTGAGTTTAATCTCTTATTTTTCCAGGTATAAAACTGCAGCTTTGTCCTGATGTGGTTTCAGAGTGGTCTGACTAGCTGCAGTGTTGAATCATTAACAAACCTCTGATGAAGGGCTGTGTCAATCTGGTAAAGGACTGAGCTCATGTATCCTGGCCCATGTCTCCTTTGGAATCTCTCCTCGCTGCTTGATCTTCAGAGCGTAAATCAAAGGAAATAAGGGAACTGAAATTATTTCTGAGCAAGGAACAAGAAACAGTCAAATAAAAGACTTGGGCCGTACCCTATAAATGGTTACAAGGATCCCTCAGTCCCCTCCTCAGCATGGGTCAAACAGGCGTGTGTGTGTGTGTGTGTGTGTGTGTGTGTGTGTGTGTCGGGGGTTTGGGGGTTACAGATAATGAGCTTGTACACAGGCAGCCATTACCATTGTTCCAAGCCAAGCTCTAACTTTAGAAAGCCTAAATTAACGTCATTGTTGCAGGAGCCTGATGTTTACATTGTCTTTGTTGTTTTGTGTTGGACGGCTGTGTATGTCCTCCGCTGCAGCATGTTATACCCCCTCCAAGCCCGACTGTTCTCCTCAGCTCCCCCTTTTATGTCGTTGACACCATTAGTGTAACAGCATTATGATGCACGCAGCTGCGGCATGTTTACCGGCCTGGGTGGTCTCTGATGGTGTCACACAGAATGCCAGATAAAATGACAGAAAATTGGAAGTGGTTTTGCAGGTTTTAACCAATACACTTGAAGTCATGTATAATTTACATGACTGGTGATCATTTTCCAAAGCAAAGCAAAGCCTTCCCCACCCTCGAGACAGCCACTGGTTTCAGGTCATGCCAGTTTAGTATGGACTTGAAGAGAGTTGATAGTTTGGTAACTCATCACATTTAACATGTGGATGCTTTTGTCTTTATGTTGACTGTATGATATAGTTGTGTGGTAATGCATGGTGTGTTTTGTTCTGTACTGGTGCGTTCAAAGATCTTGTGTGATTCACAGTGATTCACTTAGTACATAGTCAAACAGTAAGACAGCTAACTTTCTCAATGAAGCTTTATTTTTCTGCGAGTTCATTTTTACTCCACACTGAAATACAAGGTGAACGCCAGCACCAACAACCACTAGTGCAAAAAACAATAGGAAACATGAGGAATGGAACAGACTGGTGAGTCCGAAGGTGGCAGATTCTCTGTGGTCTGAGGTCTGCAACACACCAATACAGCACATGAGGTGAACCATCTACCAGCTAGTCATAAAAAAACATTAATGCATTGCATTTCAACATGGTGGCTGCAGAGGTTTGCTATGGGGAGCTTAGCCCCTTTTAGCTTTGGAAGAAAGTTTGGAAGTTATGTAAAATATATACAAATTGTACTTAAAGTTGTAGTCCTTGAACATGTACTCAGACTCATGATGGGCAGTATTAAAACTGACCCAAAGTGAGTCTCAATGGCAGAACCAGAGATATCATCTATTTTATTCAACACATTCTTTGTACTTGTCAAAGCCTGGTGCCTACATTACCCACAGTTCAATCTGATTGCTAACAGTTTAATCAGAGCCGCAGGTGAGTTAGGCTTGTAGCAGCTAATGTAGCCTGGAGCCTGCAGCAGAGATGAGGAGTAGCTAAAATCCACAGCTGCAAACCGATGTTGTCCTAAACATGTGCAAAAACATAGCCATAAAATGTCATGGGTCGGGGATAGGGTTGGAATAACCCATCAGTCAGGCTTTATCACCTGACCTGTGCACATGCACAGTGCTGATCAGATCAGCACAGTGGAATTGTGTCATGTTTTGCACTGGGACTTGACAGCAGAATTGTATAAAGGGCGAGATGATGTATCTCTGTTTCTCATGCTTCTGTCATGAGAAGCCGTGTCATCAGGGTAGGAAATTACTTATGCCTACTGTCTGGCCACAGCAACCCATGCAGATAGGGTGGTGACGTCTGGATACACAGTTTGATCTGATCGCTTCAGCCAGCCTGTCTTAAAGATCTGATTTGAGCAACAAACCTAATTTGCCTGCAGTCTGAACAAAGTCTAAATGATGGCCCTGTCCACATCATTTCCCAGCACTGTATGTTGTGGCTAATTAGCCGTCGACTGCTGACCAACAGCTGTGCTAGAAGATAGCAAACTAAAGATGCAATGGCTCAGTTCTGTGGACATTCAGGCTGATCTGAGATCTGTCAGTACAGCATCCAAAGAGGAGACAGAGAGGTGCCAATAGGAATAATTTAGATGATATCTTCAGGGTTAATTGTCAGATGTAACCCAGCAGCAGTTTCCCATTATTCCATAATGTAGAAAAGTCACTAAATATAGATCAATCATTTTGTCACTCTGGATATAGATCAGTGTTCTGTTGTTGTACAGATGTGAAACACTACATCAGGAAAGTGGTGTGATGGGCACAAATTGCCAGTTGCAGCAGCATGACAAGTGAACTGGTTGAAAAAAAAATGCACAGTAATCATTTTGGCATTTTCTGTCACTCTCCTGAAAGACTGGGTTCAGTATGTACTCAACAGAACACAAAGCTGCCATTCATTTTCCAACTCTTTGTATCTCTATGCTCCCAAAAGGGAAACCTTGTTCTCTTATCCCCGGGAACTTCATTTATTTCCCATTATTGTGTGAGATGGCTATTTCTTTGCCAAATATAAGTCAGGTGTCCTTGGAGACAAGTGCACAAAGGATCCCCTTCGGTGGCAGGGAGTTAATTCATTGCTCTATAGCCTCCTCCCACCACATCCCATCAAGCTTTCACATAGCTCACATGAGTCTCAGTGAAATTACACAGTAGAACAGAATTGTACCTCCAGCAGCTTGTGAGAAAACCCAGTAGGACACTTAAAATTGGATGGAAAAGATTGAGTCAGCTCCATGCATTGTATTGTCTCTTCTTTGACACTGAGGTCAGGTTGGGATGGCAACAATACAAGGTGAAGCACACTCCCAGTCTGAGCTCACACTGGCCCTGACCACAATGTAAGTCTGACACAGTGTTTACTGAGATACAGATCGGACTTTGATAGAAACTCAGAGAGAGAACAGCTCGCACGTGACGAATTTGTATTCATGCCACCAACATCATTCTCAGCCAATGGTGGCTGCACGGAGCAGTTAAAGGTTCCAATTCTTTGAAACTGGAGCCTTTAATGGTCCCTCTGAACAAACAAACAAAAACATTTTCAAATATCAATTTCCATATATGAGTTTCAATTTGTATCATTTGAGACTAGTGCTGGGCAATTCATCGTATTCACATCGTAATTGTGATGTTTAATTTGCTCAATGTGGAAAAAACACGACATTGGGCAAAACGAATTCCCCCCTTTACTATGGTAATTACGGTAAAACGTCACCGCGCTGCCTGTGCCTGCTACGTGCGCCTGCTGTGTGCTTGCCTTTACTTCCTGTTTCCTCTCGCTACTACATGTCGGACGCTAGGAGCAAGTTTGTCCAAAAAAACCACATTTGAAATAAATGTCTTTTTTTAGTTTTACCAAAAAATTTAAATTAAATCGAAAATCGACTTTTTTGTGGAAAAAAATCGGGATTCTGATTTTAGTCCACATCACACAGCTCTATTTGAGACTTCAAGTTTTAATAATTCCATTTAACAAAAACATATTAAAACAAAAATATGTAACAAATTGGTCATTCTAGTTCCAAACAAGAAGATTCTTTTTATTCCACTATTTATTATTGTTATTACTCTGCATAAGATAAGATAATTCTTTATTGAGCTCCCATAGGGGAAATTCGGGTGTTGCAGCAGCACAAGCATACAATCAGGTAGAAGTATAAAGTATACAAAATAAAAAACTATAAGAATAACTATATAAAAAAGTACAATTTGAACCTAATAAAAAAAGTACAAGTGGAACCTAAAGTGGCATAGTGAAGATAAAGTGACAACATCAAATAACAAAACAGCAGCAAATGAGAATATGAGGTAGATAATGCAGCATAGTTATGTCTCTTCACCTTATACTCTCTTCACCTGCAGAACTGGCAGGTGAAGAGGAACACTTCATTTATTCTGGCTCATTTTGTGGTTCACTACCATTTCATTTTGCACACTGATGATGTAGGAGCCTCCAAAACTCATGTGTCATATATGATACGTTCGGTGATATAGGGTTAAACAAACAAAACTTATTGACATCCATTGTTATGTGTGTGTATCCTTGTGTGTGATGTGTTGACTGTATTGCAGTATTCTTCTGGACTGTGTATGGTGTCACTAGTGAGCTTTATGCTGGCAGGTGATCCAGCTGTGCACTTGTCCTTAGATTAACTAACATGATTCCCCACTTATTTTCCTTGCATCATGTTGTGCATGAGGGACTAATATAGAAAGACTAGGCTGATCCCATGATCCAACATTCAAAGGCATTCAAAAAGATGGCCACTTGCCATGACAAGCAAATCAGTAGACACATGTCTTTAAGAGATATTTTCAATGCAATGTCGCATTCAGCTTGTCATCAGGTGATTTAATGACTTTCTTAATCGTTCTATTGACATCATGGAAGGGCCCATAACACTATTGATTACAAGATGAATTGTCTCCAGTTTAATGGTTCATGAGCTTTCATCATTAGCACATTACCACAGAACAGTCTCAAAGAAAGCCACAGAGAGTCAGTGTATCGTGTAAAGAGACCTGGGAGTCTTCAGCAAATTGAGCATGTCTTCATGCCAGGCATGCTCTCCTCCTCTCCTCCGTATAGTGGTCATAGTTTTGAAGGTTATGGAATGTGAGGTCTGAAGGAGAAATCCCAAACATGTGTTGATGATTATTTGATGCGGGGGAGAAAGCAGGCACCAGCCAGCTGACCTGTACGAGAGAGAATCCACCGGAAGGATATAATGATACACCTCGGGGGCTTTGAAGTGTGTGTGGGTGAACGTGTGATCGTGTGTGTAAATGTACTGTTGATATACTGTTATATACTACAGAGTGGAGCTTCTTCCTTCACAAATGATCTTTGCCTGAGAGACACCAACGGCAAAGAACACTTCAACCAGTTGGAAAGGTTTTTAGCCTGCTTGAGAATTTACACCAGTGCTTCCCAACCTTATCACCCTTAAAAAGAAGTAATGTATAGACTGTATTCGGAGGTGGTACAGTCAGTTGTAGATGTCAGTGCTGTTGATAAGAACCTTGTTTTTGTCACCATCACTGTCCTGCACAGTCGGACCTCGCCGCTGCTCCACCTCTCAGAGATGCAGCAGGCTTGTGGTGGACCCAGAGCTGTAATCACTGTAAAGCTGAAATCACTGTTATTTTAACCCAGCAGCATGAGGAAATACTACATTCCGAACGCGACTATGCAAGACAGCACAAGCTGGAGACAAACAGAGCATGTCGCTGATGTCCAGCTCCCAGAATTATTCCTCCGTCAGTTTCTAAGAAGCGTGGTCTGATTTCAGCCGTCCTGTCTGATTCATATCAGCTGTGTCCAGCTGTGTCCAGATCTGCAGATTCCGACATGAGGCCCCAGTGCCAGAGTTGCATTACCCTAGGATAGTCCTAAACACACCATAAAATCATCCAGCCACTGCAGGGATTTTGACTTGCCTGTCTATGAACCCTGGTACGAGCCTCAGAAGACAGCCTGGTGCCGCTTTGTCATTAAAAACAATTAAATTCATGATGTGCTGATGATTATTCCTCTGATGGCACTTGGAGCTTTTCTGTTCTTTCAAATTGTAAAAAGTATAAAATTACCCACCATTTCACCAAGCACACAGATAGTTCTGATAATACTAGTCGAATGTGAGTCAGCAAGTCATTTGGAAGAAATTTGTTCGGGTTTCCTGCCTGAGTCTCAGAATTCAGGATCACTAAAATCACTGCTCAAAAAGTAAAATGGATGTTAGACTTATATTTAGAGATAACCCTTGGACTTTGGTCAGTCAATTAGACTGTATTTACGCTGTTATTACACCTCAGAAAACAGGACATGAGGATAAAATGCCGACATAATGGTTAGAACAAATGACTCAAACAGGAGGAGTTCAAGAATTAAAAGTGAAGCTGAGGCTGAGATATTGTGACTTTTAATCTGTAGTATCACTATCACAACCCTACAATTCCCACAATGCAACATGTTCTCTTTTTGTTAAACCAAATAGATGCTCATGTCTTTCAAACTCCAAACTCCTCCAGTTTATAATGCAGCCATGAGAGAAATTTGTGTTTCCAAGCCAAGGTTATTTTGTCAAACCTAAGAAAGCTTTTTCAGATCCTGGCTCCAGACTCTGAACTGCTGCCCACATCTCCAATTTGTTCAGCAATTCAAACAGGTTGGGATTGGTAGCCTTGACAACTATATCTGTTTTATGTTGGATCAACCAAATAACCAAAGCTTTGGAGGCAGTTTTAATCATGGTGATGTCATCTTCCTTCATAGTTAGTGAGCTAGCTACACACAAAACCTTTTGACAAGATAGGATGAGATTGACATACAGATTTAAACTGGCATATTACTAGAACAAACGTGGAAAACATTAAGTGCTCCTGGCGACTGCTACCACAGTTTCTATGTCTACTAGAAATGATGTTGGAGGAATGGATATGTTCACTACTGACGGCCAGGGAAAAGCTTAACGTAGCATAACATGAAGTGGAAAATGGCATAAAATGGGAACATTCAAGTACAGTACTTGAGTAAATGTATTCAATTACTTTCCACTACTGGAGGTGTTCCTGCAAAACTTACAACACAGACTTGTTCAATGCTCTTTCAGGGTCTGTCTATTGTGTAGTGTATTGATTTATAGATGTGGACAGTTTACATCAAATTCATCATTGATGTTCTCCCACACAATCTATACTGACTGGGTATCATGGTCAGTAGGTGGATGACCGTAGAAAAGTGTGGTCACACTGACTCGAGCTTGGTCATTGTCACTGAATTCAATCTGTCCCTGGCTGCTCAGGATAATGAGTCACAGTAGCATTGTGCAAGCGTGTCACTTTGTATCTGTGCCTACCCAGTAAAACGCCAATGCCCTGACCAGTGGACCATGGGAGGGAATGTGCTGCGGGTCACAGACAGGCCACTTGGGCATTTCAGGCCATCTACTGCTGACTTACCCCTCCCGTCGAGCCGGGGAGCGCTCGACTGTGTCCACAGCCCAGCCTGCTGCCGGACCTGCATATTGATCAGGACACAGACGGGCTGAAGCTGCACACTCAGCTCAGTCCACCCAACGCATGATCCAATGAGCCACAGCACCATTTGAGTGTCACATATTGTTGCTTTTTAATGAGTTTTCCATTGTTTGCTCTCTGGCAGCAGTCCAGCCTGCATTAAATCACACACGTCTTTGATGCATGCTCGTGAATGATGAGTTCGGGGTCTCAGTTACAACATGAAAGAGTGTTTGTTCAGCTGTTCCCTGTCGCCTCGGATCAATCCTGACGGAATTCAGGGAGAGTAAGTGCTGTTAGCCGAAAGAGTGTCAAACCAAATTTCCTTCACCAGATGATTACAGTGTTATAGAGCTGTTCACATCCAAACGTCAAAATGATCAATTTAAGCAATTTAGCCCATTTATGCCAATGTAATGTGTTTGGGAATCAAAGACAACAAGATAAAGACTTGTGGCCCAATAATATCCATTTCCTAGAAGAAAATTGCAACTCGGAAAATACAGCAAGCACAGTCTCACTGGGTAGTGTAAGCACTGTACGACTCCAAATAAACTCCCTTCCCACACAGATTATTGTTCTGGGAAGCCAGAGCAACAGTCCCAAGCAGCTCAGGAACACAAATATATTTTCCCTCCGTGCTTAAAAAAATAATCCAACAGAGAGCCAAGATCCACAGTGATTTTTAGGAATTGTACGATATATATTGATTTCACACAGAGATTTCCAATATATACGCTATGTTTTCAGATGATGGTTGAAATCTTTATAAGTAGACGCCAGATGGAAATACTGCAGTGTGACATGTAAAAGTAGTAGTTTGACACTTTGGATGTATGTATGCTTATGGACTTTCCTTCCAAGAGCGACATGAGATGAATGATCGCACTCTCATGTCAGAGCTGGAGTCAAGGCCTGGTTAGCGTAGCTTAGCATAAAGACTGATATAAGGCCTCTGTTTTTGTGTTAGTTTTTTGGTCAGCCTTAGTTTTTGTTCTCTTCACATTCTGCCTGACTTGTTTTTGTTCAGCTCTGGTTGTAGTCTTGTCATGCCTTTGTCTTGTCATGCCTTAGTCTTGTCATGTTGTAGTCTTGTCATGCCTTAGTCTTGTCATGTTGTAATCTTGTCATGTTGTAATCTTGTCATGTTGTAGTCTTGTCATGTTGTAGTCTTGTCATGCCTTAGTCTTGTCATGTTGTAGTCTTGTCATGCCTTAGTCTTGTCATGTTGTAGTCTTGTCATGCCTTAGTCTTGTCATGTTGTAATCTTGTCATGTTGTAGTCTTGTCATGCCTTAGTCTTGTCATGTTGTAGTCTTGTCATGCCTTAGTCTTGTCATGTTGTAGTCTTGTCATGCCTTAGTCTTGTCATGTTGTAGTCTTGTCATGCCTTAGTCTTGTCATGTTCTAATCTTGTCATGTTGTAGTCTTGTCATGTTGTAGTCTTGTCATGCCTTAGTCTTGTCATGCCTTAGTCTTGTCATGTTGCAGTCTTGTCATGCCTTAGTCTTGTCATGTTGCAGTCTTGTCATGTTGCAGTCTTGTCATGCCTTAGTCTTGTCATGCCTTAGTCTTGTCATGTTGTAGTCTTGTCATGCCTTTGTCTTGTCATGTTGTAGTCTTTTCATGTTGTAGTCTTGTCATGCCTTTGTCTTGTCATGTTGTAGTCTTGTCATGTTGTAGTCTTGTCATGTTGTAATCTTGTCATGTTGTAGTCTTGTCATGTTGTAATCTTGTCATGCCTTAGTCTTGTCATGCATTAGTCTTGTCATGTTGTAGTCTTGTCATGTTGTAGTCTTGTCTAGGTTCTGTCTGTCACTATTCACCTGCAATAGATTCTTATCTCAGTCTCTGTTGTTTCCTACTCACCTGTGTTCCCAGCTGCAGCCAATCACTCATCAGGACTTTACATAAGCCAATTCATTTCAGTATGCATTTGCCGGATTGTTTTGCTCTTTGTCTACTTGTCTTTTATTTATCTTTGTGGAGTTTTTGACCTTGCTGGACCTAACCCTGCCATGAGTTTTTGTTTGACATTTCTTTTGCCAAATTAAAGGCCTTACCTACCATCCTTTCTGTGTGTCACATTTGAGTCCTTACCCCATTCATTATAACACTTATGATCTGTATGAATGCTAAGCTAGGCTTTACATCCTCACCCCAGCTCTTTACTTGACAAACAGATTAAAAACGTCTCACAAATCAAAGAAAGAAACAATGCCAAAATATTACTTTAAACCACCATACAAGCTGAAAACATAAAAGATTCATACACATGACAAGTGGAAATGGTGAATGATAGCGAACCCAAACAACAGCATTCACTTAGAGTCATGCTTCTGGCCAACAATAAATATAAATTCAATATTCTGTCTCATTTTTAGCTCTGCTTTGGTCGCCACATACTCTTGAAGTTGTCACATTTCTAATCTTTTATCTCATTGTTTTAGAGTTTTGAGCCTTTCTTTTAATCCACATGGCTTCCTCTAACCAACCGAAGCACAGCAGTGGCAGGAGCAGTACATCTGCTCAGCCGTCAGCTGACTGGGCCACACATCCTCCCTCTCCTCGACCAATCCTCATTAAAGTTGCATTAGTGAGGATTCGGCTCCGTCGTACCTCCCGAGTGAAGGGATTTCTCTTCAGACTTTCTCTGCCCCCGTGTTCGGCAAACGCACGTACAATGGATGTTGAAAGAATAATGTGCTTGGCTGAGATCAGTCTGACATTTGAATGGTCATGGAAGGTGAAGCAGAATGGGAAGTAGGAACTCTGTGAGGGGCCACTTCCTCCTTCACTTTTTGATTTAAAAATAATCTCTCACTCGTTATGTTTTGTTGTTAGAGAGTCTAACATGTAAAAGTAAAGGTCGATAATTTTACAAGTAGTTAAAATTTCTTGGATGATTAATAGTGTGACCTTGAATAGAGGTTACATAAGAAACTTTCTGTGGTAACTACAAATGTAACTAATTACTTCTTCAAATTAAATAACTTCATCTGCTCATTGGGTTACAGTCATATAGATGATATCACTGGTGAAACTGGTTCTCAGTGGCATTAAAATATATTTTATATTAGGATGCACAATCTGCAGTAAATAAAAATGTACAACAATTGGAACAATTGGAAGTTCACAAGACATGAAAGGTGTCTGAGAAGTTTTTAATGCAAATACTAATTTTGTGTGAAAAGCACCAAAGCTGTGCTGTGATCAGTAGCGTCTGATGCCCAGTGTTGTACCCGAACGCGTTCAAAGAACGTTCGTTCATGAACTAACTCATATTTTGGGTGAACGTGAACGTCCCGTTCATTTTTGCTTGATGAACGTTAAATTGTGAACGCACTCATTCTGTTGTTTCTTGAACGGCACTCTGATTTCGTTCAGATTATGTTCGTGCCAGATTTTAAGAGCCCTCCAGGCGAAAAACCAAGCTAAAACAGTAAAAACACATGGTAAACGACCATTAAAATGTCACGGATAGCCACCCGATCTGGCAACCGCAAGTAATACCTGTCACTCTACCAACTTTGTCATCAGCGGTCGTCAGTCTCGTCACAATTCACATGTGTGCAAGGAAGGAGGATGCATACAAACATACAGTTGGATAGCATGGACGAGGGAGCCGGTACGAGCAAATCGGACCACTCGCGCTCAGATCCATTTGACTACTTGAAAGATTTCCACATAAAAGTCAGTACTGACACTGATGGTAAAAATCTTACCTACCATTGTAAACTCTGTCCACCGGGATTAAAGAAACAAGTCCGTACATCAGCAACGCCGGCAGCCAATCTTAAACGGCACATTGCAAAAAAGCACGCGAATAGCCTTGCACGGTATGAGGGTGTATATTGTACATATAACTCGTGGCAACGTAAAAAAAAAAAAAAAAAAAAAAGAACTAAATAGTTCATTTTGGGGAAGCATGAACTTAAGTTCAAAATTTTGAATTATGAATGATGAACTGAACTTTGAACTAGTTCATATAGAAAGTGAACTTTCCCAACACTGCTGATGCCAAGACATGACCAAACAGGTGCAGACACAGGCATCCAAGGAAAATTGCAAAAAAAATGCATTTGCGCTCCCACTGGCTTTGGCCTGCATGAAACTAGAACCCTGAGTTGTTAGCTGGTGTGTTCAGATCGACATCAGCACCGTGTACAGAAACGCTTCCTCTTCATTCATTTCAACAAGCCCACTGTGTTCACACAGCAGGAGTGATAACACACTTGCAAAAAAGTTGAACCACATTCCAGATCAATTACTCTGTAACTTCAGTACAGAGTTGTAAAATCCTGTCTCGTAATATTATCAACCACTGTGCAGTATTTCAGTCTCTGATAAGCCTCCAGACCAATGGCTCTTAGCTTTGTCGATCGACAACACGCCCACGCCACAAAACCTCTTGTGTTTTCTAATGCAGTGCTATTTTCAGTCTTAACATCCAGTGAACTCTGCCTGAGGAGCTGACTTTAACGGAAAGACAGACCCTCAGGAGTCAATGAAAGGAAATAGGTTTATTGAGAGTTAGATTTGACCTCAGCTGTAGATCAGCAAAGGCTCCAGAGTTTTAAGGACAAAAAATAATTTATTGGGCAATACTCTTTTTTTTTAATGCATATTCACATCATAAACATAACAAAAACTTTGTGCAGAAATCTCAAAAAGATAGTTATAATTTGGGAGGTTGTAGTATTTTACATTTGAAGTACAAACTTTATCAAAGTTGGCAGCAACAGTAAGATAGGTTTGAACTGGAAAGTGAGTTATTACATACAATAGATTGAAAACTGTGAAACAAAAATGTATCTCATATAACTTACATACACAAACAAATGAGGCCTGTGAAAATATAATGTGCTGTAATGCACGTCTGCCAATATAAACAGTGCTCTCAAATGAATATATATGCTGTGTATAAAAATCCAATTCCATCAGATATGGAGTGGATTATTTGTGTTGTTTCTTGATATCACAATATCTCTGGAGGGCTTTTTTTTTCTTGTCATGAACTAACTATACCTCACCGTGCTGGGTCTTGTAAATAGCGACAAGCAAACATTATCTCTGAGCTAAAACTGTAAGCAACCATTCTGAGAATTTCACAGATTCTTGGATGAAAACAAAACAAACCAGACGGCATAATCACAGTGTAGAAATGTTTGAAACAACAAAACAATATTCTGAGGTCATAGCTGAAACCTGGTCGGTGCGGCGGCCCGGTCTGTTTACACTTGGATGGGGAAGAAATTGCAAGTGTAACCACAGTCAAAGAATGTGTGTGTTGATTGCTATCTCACATGTCCCATATACATTCTGAGGGGAGGAATGCTGGTGGTTTTTCCAGCTAAATGGTAACAGCTGTTTCTGAGTGATGTGTTTGATGGAGGTCGAGAGAGTGGTCTGCTTTTATTTACTTTGGCCACAGCCTTGGAAGGGGAATACTTCAAACGGACGTAGTCTGCCATCGGACGCCGAGCCCAGCGGTCAAACATTCTTTGGTTTCCTGCAGCAAAACATGGCATGTTACCCTGGGCGTTCAGTTTCAACGGGAAAGACCCAGTTTGCGTTGGGCACTGCGGGGCCCACAGCTGGGATTTTACAGATCAGCACATTTCAGCTGGAGGCTTTACGTCCGATTATAGGAGGGGAAAAGGAAACAAAATAGATTTACCTCAACCTAGGAATGTGTTTACGGCCTGCTGGTTATTCTCACACCACACATATAGCATAGCTGTTTTCAGTTCGCACTCTGTGTTTACATGCACTTCAATAATTGATTTGTTGAAAAAACTTTTCAGAAAATATAAGAAACCCAGTTTTCTTTCAGAAATCCAGTTTCCCAAGCTAGAATTCATACATGCAAATTATAGCATAACCTTCTGATGGATTTTGATGTGTGTGTATTATTATTAAAATAAAAAGATCACAGCATGTAGCTATGCATTCCTTGTATTCAATATAATTACTACTATAATTACTTAATACTTAATTAATTATACTTACTATAATTACTATTATTACGCTAGTTTGAAATTCCAACTATAAACTAACACAAAGCCAATACATGAAAACTCCACATATACAGTCACTTTGTACTCTTTCATTTACACATATATGCCATAAATACAGTTCAACCAACTCAAGTGGGCGAGATTATGTCAATATAAAACATTTCCAGCATTGATGTTTGCCTTCTGACCTCACCGCTCTCCACAGTAGAGCAGGGAGTGGGAGCAACAACAGTAACTTTCATTCTAGAGGAACAGAGACTCCAGGTGGATGCTGGGTGGAGGTGGGGCTTCTGATATATGAACAGCAGCAACAGCACCAGTAAGAGGGGGTGACAGCACAGGTTTCAGGTGAGCCGTGTGGCTGCAGGTATTAGCAGGCGGCAAGCTTCACCAGGATTTGCCTGCACAAATTTCTTAGAGCTGAGAAAAGAGCTTTTGAGTTGGCATGAAATCTGGTTCTGAGGCAGTGAGACACCTTGTCTAAGATCAGTTTGAGAAGCACAGCAAGTGAGATTTTCAAAGTCTTGCAGTCTGCTCTTGGCCTCAAGAACAGCGCCATGATAAAAAGGATGTGCTGGATATGTGTTGCAGTACGAACAGTATGGGAGTGTAGTGACTGCCTTGACTGGCTTCACTTCTTTGTCTGACCACAAATCTGACTGCGACCTGCTCCTTCATCCACAGATCAATGCTCGTCCACCCGGGCAGATCAAACAGCCGTGTGACTGATCAGGGATCAAACGGACCTGACGCTGGCACACGACGCCTCCTGTGTGACTGTAAGTGTTGAAACCACCAGAGCTGCTTCCTTCCTGTGGCTTTGAGAGCAGGACAATGATTAATTTCAGTGTAATCTCAGCGTAACCTCGTCTCTGTTATCGCAGGGGGAGAGACCCTGTAGGCAGTTTCCATAGAGCAATTAGTGACATCGCCATACTGAGAGGAAGTAAAGGTTACGTGTGCATCTTTTGATGCATTTTAACATATGGCTAGGACGCCTCTCAGAGACGCTTTTGGACTGCTAACAAAGGTGGTCTGAACAGTCGGATTTCAAATTGTCTGTAATGCTTCCCTGTTGCATTTAAACCGGCCTTTGTTCATATGTGATTGCTGTTCAATCATTCCAAGATGCATGAGGTGAGTGGGACCCCTCTCACTGTGCTGTTCAGTACTAATGAATAAACACAGAAGTGGCATCTTTTATCACTAATAATAGTCTAACGCGTTACTATTCAGTCATTGTGTGTTACTATTTTTGCCGTTTTCCTTAGTGAAAATGTATATTTTTGCTTTCTTCTTGCGTCTCGGGGAGTGACATCACGTACGCGACAAGTCCCGTTTTCAGCATGAGAACAAGTCAAACTCAAACTCAGACTTTATTTATTTATATAGCACTTTTCATAAAAGTGTAACACAAAGTGCTTTACAAATCAGACAAGATAAAATAAAGCCAAACAAACCAAGCACACATACACGCACGCACAAATGCACACACACGCAAACACACACACACAGATAAAATGTTGATAAGGCTCGACACCGAGGGTCCAGGTGAGGACAACGTGAGGGGGCCGTCCGCAACAAGAGGCGCCACAACTCTCATCCACAGGGAGCACCGCCCCAGGGACCCCCACCTGGGCCGGGGTGCACACTGAGGGGTCCCCAGGACAGCGCCCCCCCATTGAGAGCAGGCATAACTACCGCTGCGGAGGGCCCCCATGAGGAAACACTGGAGCTAAAAACTACAATATATATCAGTCTAAAAATTATAAAAAGAGAAAAGAAAATTTTTTTGAAAATTTAAAGGTAATATAAATAAATAAAAATCATTAAAAACATTGAGGATTAATAAAAGAAATAAATAGCTATAAGAAAATAAATTAAGAAGTCAACTAAAAGCTAAACTGAAAAGGTGGGTCTTGAGCCTCCTTTTAAAAATATCAACAGTGTGATCAGAAGCAGCGACACAAACGCAAACAACAATGGAGGGAGGAGAGAGATGCACCTTTTCTACCTGGAAATACAGACATTATTTTGAGTTGGTGTCAGTTAAAGACAATAATATTAAGGTTCGTTGTTCACTCTGTGCTTACAACAAAATACTATCAAGCTTCGAAAACACAACGTCTAATTTAAAGAAACATTGAGAGTCGCAGCACATCACAGTCAAATGTCAGGAGATACATTGTTTACTGGACGTTACTGTTAAAAATGCACTTCCAATAAAGTGAGTATTGACAAAACCGGTGGGGGGGTTGTCGGCAGCTGCTAAATGTAACTTGTAAAGTAACTAGTAATCTAACTTAGTTACTATTAAAATCAAGTAATCAGTAAAGTAACTAAGTTACTTTTTAAAGGAGTAATCAGTCGTCAATAATCAGATTACTTTTTCAAGGTAACTGTGGCAACACTGCTAATAATCTAAAACAAGTCTCATGGTTCCAAATTAAAGCCAGAGTTAGAGAAAGAAGCTTATCTGCTGTAAACACTGATGTTACAGTCGCCATTTAAACAGCATTATTTACAGTTACAGCATTATTCATGATTTCAAACATAAATGCTTCATTGGTGATGTGATATTATCAGAGGCTGTTTTGGTGTACAGCAGGAACATCAGAAACTGAGTGACCCGTATTTACACACTTGTTTCCTGTAGGATACAGCTGTCAGCTGACTGAAGAGAGAGAGAGAGATTCCAAAACAAACATGTGTACTGTGATTATGCTCAGCACCCTCCATTTGTCTGTGACAGTGTTGTTGTACTGTAGGTCCGTCCCCGGTCTACACGCTGTAATGACCAACTGCCTGAGATTTCTAACATGCCTGCGGTGCTGCTGGTAGTCCACTATGTATGGGATTCTGAGAGACGCTTAGACAGGATGTCTGTTTGGTGCTGACTCTTGGGTGAAGACTGGTTTTCCATGAAGAGTGTGGTGCATATTCAGAGTCTCCAGTGGATGGTTTTTTCTACTTTCTGACCTTCCCTCTAGGCCACATCTATGTATAATTAATACCCAATATTAGAATTTGATATTAGAATTAGTTTCAGGGTCAGAGCAGTTTACTTCAGCCTCCTATCAGTTTCTTATTTTGAGCAGCTGTCTGTCTAGAAATCTACCACTTAAGGACAGTTTCAGCAGGTGCTCATGACCACTCAGACGTCTGCATGACACCCAAAGGTTATAACCATACACACTTACAAACACATGTGGATACATCAAGTGGCAACCTCCGGCGCTGAAAAATGAAGCCAATGCAGAAGTGCAAAAAAGCTGCAGTTCCTCGAATAACCACTAGAGCAGGCCGCAGAAGGGAGTCAATTACATTTGAGCCCCATGATAAAATGTCAGATTTTACCACAGAAAAAAACATATTTACAGCCTGGTTCAAAACATGGCTCTAGTCTCATAAGCTGTTTTTCTACTCCATGACAACTCTGGGGGGGGTGAATTTTTTTATAAGGCGTTCCTTTAAAATGTACAGCATACATCATTATGCACAATTCATAGCTGTCAATCTAAGTGGCGCCACTTTGATTGACAACTAGCCACTGACGGTCTAAAGGGCGTCACCCCGGCTAATTCTAGTCACTGAGTTTGGGAAAGAGATTGTCGTGGGGTTAGCCGGCTAGCAACGATATTTAGCATTTAACCTAGCTGGTTAGCCGTAGCTAGTTTGATTATTTCGAATAAAGCGGCTTTTTTCAGCCAATAGCGTTCATTCGACCCGCCTCAGCTCCGCCCTTGCTCCACCTCTTTGTCCATATTTGGAGTAACCGGAGGTAGGCTACCAAGATGGCTGCGAACTACGATTAGCTTCATTTTTGCTCTTCAGAAACCTATGGGTGACGTCATGGACACTACGTCCATATTTTATACAGTCTATGGGATACACATACACACACACCAGGTATGTACAGGACTTTGTGCACTTTCATGATCAATTATTAAATAGGTTCTTATGCATACCAGTGGAATACAGGGAATTAGTTTGAACATGAGTTTAGTTATTTTATGCTCTTGATTTTGCATATGTTTGCTATATGGTGATACATGTAGATATTAGATCCTTAGTAAGTGCATGACTCAGGACAAGCTTTGGTTTCAGTCCCACATTTCTGAGGATCGAAGAATAGTAAAAATTATCAGTATGCAACACGTTGTCCAACAGTTTTGTATGGGGTGTAATTAACTTCAGACTTTCATTTCAAATGTTGTCAAATCAATTTCTCACAGACAATTTCTGTTTTTTTTTTTTCCAGTTGCCATTTCCTCTCAGGTGTTTTGCTGCCACGGTTTCTTGTCGGGGCTGCGCACTCATTCTCCAGAATCAATCAAACGTACAATGGGAGCGCTGTAATCTTTTCATGCATGGGAAGGTGAAGTTGAACTTAGTCAACTCTGGCGGTAATCTCTTCTTCCTACACTGTCTTCGCCTCCCTCCCTGCCCCCCTCCCTCCTCCCCCCTGAGACGCGGAGAAGACAAGTGGGAGCTGAGGAATGCACTTTAGCGCTGGTACAATGGAAGCCTTTTGTAGAAGATGAAAAGAATATTAGTCACCACTAATGAGATTTGATGCAGGACTGCCATTGTAAGTTCAGGCCAGATGGGTTGGGTACATGGTAAAGCAGCCAGTCTCCACACATCAAAGATCCCTGTATTGCACACTCTTCAGGCATTTAACGCAGCGATAGAAATGAAGAGATTAATTAAAACCATGGCTTTGTCAGCTGCAATGCTAATGAGGAAGCCGCTCGTCTGCACAGCCTTAAAAAGCTGCCACCTACAATCCATGACTGGGGTCTGGGCTTTGAACTTGACAACAAAACATCCTCTTGGGCTGTATTCTTTTCATCTCCGACACTCCACATTTTGCCTCCCTCTCATTCTCATCTGGCGTCGGTTCACTCTTCCTCACCCTGCTCTGTTTGCAGATACTGTATGATGACACAATCCTGAAAGTTTTGAAAACCATCTCCGCCATCTTTAATGAAATCTTTTGAATTTTACGTCCGTGGCTTCAAACTCAGGTTAGTCTGTTTTCAGTATGCAAAAAGAACTGACACTGCATCATGCCTGTGAACATACAGTACACATACATACAGTACATGTGTCATCTTTCATTGAGATTTTATGGGAGGTTTATACTTTCCGACCGTTATAGTGATATTGAATTTAAAGGATAAGTCCAGTTTATCACAACGTGGGTCTTATTATGTAGCTTTGAACATCATTAACATAGTTAACTAGAAAAGCACTGACCTCCGCCAAGCAGCACCCCCCAGGTCCCCCAGCTTATTGTGACTTACACCCCAAAATATTAGTCCTACCTTTGATTTATTTATTTCAGTGGATTCCTGGACCATAAAAACAGACCCTTAGCAATTGGAATCACATCTATAGCATTTTTAGTTTAATAGTTATACCCGAAAATCCACATTTCAATAATGGCGGTTTTCTGGATCACCTCCAAAATTTAATCATTTGTTCCTTGTCCCAGACATTTCCTGAAAATTTCATCAAAACCTGTCCATAACTTTTTGAGTTATGTTGCAAACAGACAAACAAACAAACAAACAAACAGACAAACCAACACTGGCAATAACATAACCTCCTTGGCGGAGGTAATAACACAGATGTGCTTGCCAAGTTAAGTGCTTGAGATTAGGAAAGCATCATGAAAAAGATGACAGACCATAATATAGGTTATTAGAATGTATGTGGAAGAGAAAGCAAAAGTGAACTTTGAAATTATTACCCACATTTTCTCAGTCGTACATTCATCACAGTTTACAGCTGGGGTCGACAGCCGTGTCACTGCATTCACAGCTCAGGATGGTTGAGCTTTTTCACAGCGCCGCCATGGCAACTACAGAAAGTCCAGCGAGGGAAACACGACGGGAGCTGATTTCACTGTCCATGAGTGATGCTCCTCTTCACCAGCGGAGAACAAACGGATCAATAAAGAGAAACGCTGTTGAAGCAGCATCAGCTTCAAAGCCTCATGATTTGATCTGAGCCAGGAGAAAAACTTTTATGAATCTAGTTAGCAAAGCTTGTTTTATTGCTCCTGTCATGTTGTGAAAGATTTCATCTGTTTTAAGTTACGACTCCACTGAGCTGCATGATGAGAGTGGACTTTGTCATTGTGCTGCATCATACAACAACAACAATAACAACAACAACTAGAAAAGCAGTTGGAGAGCACAGACCTGCACCAAGCAGCACAGGTCACCCAGCTTATTGTGACTTACAGCCCAGAATATTAGTCCTACCTTTGATTGATCTATTTCAATGGATTCATGGACCATAAGAACATACCCTTAGCAACTGGAATCACATTGATATCATTTTTAGTTTAATAGTTATACCCGAAAATCCACATTTCCATAATGGCGGTTTTCTAGATCACCTCCAAAATGTAATCATTTGCTCCTTGTCCCAGAAAGGACATTTCTTGAAAATTTCATCAATGTTTGTCCATAACTTTTTGAGTTATGTTGCAAACAAACAAACAAGCAAACAAACAAACACAGACAGACAGACAGACAGACAAACAAACAGACAAACAGACAGACAGACAGACAGACAAACAAACAAACAGACAAACAGACAGACAGACAGACAAACAGACAAACAAACAAACAAACAAACAGACAGACAGACAAACAAACAAACAAACAAGCAAACAAACAGACAAACAAACAAACAAACAAACCAACAGACAAACCTGGACAAATCTTGGAGTTTTTACAAGTTGTAAAAAGTCATCCAGTCATTCTGTGTTCATGTGTTAGAAGAGTTCACTGTTAAAGCAGTTGAACCTCAAAAGCCACATTGAAGTTTTAACCTGCAATATCATTGTGTTTGTTTGTTTATTGTTTGTTTGTTGATCACTCTGGGCCGGTCCACTGTGGACTGTATTTTCAGTTGTGAGGGAAATATCTGGCCCTGTAGCCTCTGACCGCTCCACCACGTTCACCAGCTAGTTGTCTGCCTGCTGTTTTGGTGCAGACCGCGAAGTGAACAGTGAGTTTATCTTCCGACTGAAAACAGCTGCCGGCCGCGTCTGAAAACAACACGGCGAGTGTGGTGAACCAAACAGTAAAGCTGTGGGCCATAAAATCAAAGCAATGAGCTGAAAGACGTTAAGAGGCTGCAGACAGCAGAGGAGGGAGGACAGCACCACGAGTGAGAAGCAGTCATCATGTACTGTCAGGATGAAAATATTGATCATAACCACTTGAAGTGTGATGTTGATCACAGCCCTTTGCTCATCACTTGGGTCAGTGGGTCATTCACAGAGCCACAGTTCATCAGGAGCACACCAGCTGGCTGCATAAATCTGGCCCCATAATTATATAGTACTGATGTATCCATTTGTGACACATCATAAATATTGTTGCCACGGAAACACCCTGCAATATCTTATTTATTTTAAGGCCATATTACCTCTGCTGTCGTCCTCTCAGTAGTGTTTGAGATAGGCCCGCTAAACTGTTGGTTTGACTGAGTGCATGCCCCCATATCTCATCCGTTACTTTGGCGAGTGAGACGTTATAACCAAGAGAAGTAAATACCAAAGGAAAAAATAAAAGCCAAGATATAATAAATCAGAATTATCCTTTAAGTTTTAACATCAAAACAAGCTCAAAGTTCCATCTTAGCGCGGACACTGACAGATTTAACAGCCTGTTATGACTCAAAGAAGTATGAAAGACGATATATTTAAGCCTTGTCTCTCTGTTTTCACTGTTATAAAAAGGCTGGGTCCTTTGCACAAATCTTGACTAAGTGTCCAAGATCAAAAGAAGAACCATGTGTGGAATTTCTCTTCGGGTGTTTTCCTGCCTTTCTGCTTCTTAAGGAGCCAAACATACTTCATATCAATTTCTCTCTCTAATGATTAAGGACTGGAAACAGGCAGTGTTTTCACCAAGTATATTACACTTCAGATATAATTCAGTTTGAGGAGTTTCGCTGGATATAAATATTAGTTTTATGGAAGATATGTATATTTCATGTAAAACAAAGGGATTCCCTCCTTACTGGACAGGATCCACGGTAATTTTTTGCAGTTTCTTGTAAGATCAGAAAAGTGCTATAAATGTATGTGGCATGTTCTTGGTGAAGGATATGACTGGTATGTTTAATGTGACCTATTGACTCCAACTGCATCCAATGCACAACTTTGTTCTCTTCTGTATAAGAAGTTCAAACTGCTGCTTTACACAGGATGTGAAAACATGTGGTCTCTGGACACACAGACCCTCACGCCCAAACAACGTATGTAGCTCGTCTGTGCAAAACAACTGTTGAAAGGAGAGAGGATGAAAATGGTTTTCTATGTTGAAGTCACACTTTACGAGTCCTCTCTAAATCTGGATTAGACACTGCATAGATTTTGATTTACAGTTGAGCATCAAAGATAAGATAATGATAACTTTTATTGATCCCCCTTAGGGGAAATTTACTTGTCACAGCAGCAGAAACAGGCAAACTTTCATCCATTGATATTACCATGGCAACACTAGACAGATATATATACATGATGGCTTCATATCATGTTTTAATTATGTTCATTACATTAACTTTGATCGCATTCTTTTATTCAAAACTTCCATCACACTTCTTTTTCATTTCGTCTAATTAATGAGCTAAAGAGCACTGAAATACATTTGCAGCGTTTACATTCAGTCATTCACTGTGATCGACAGCTGTGAAGGTTTCTATTGGAATCGTCTTTGCTTGGTTTACTGAAAATGAGCAAAGAGCTGAGCTGCTGTTTACTGTCAACAACAACCACTAATCTATTATCGTCATCTACTCATGATTGACAAGGTGAAGATCCTGTACACAACTGTACCCTGTGAGGCCTGTGTGCTACTAAAGAATGCAAACAACAAGGCAAAGGTTCTAGCTCTCAAAACAGCAGCGATGAATGGGAGAGGAAAAGGCCGAACAGCACACACCTGTGTGAGCCACATTGCCTCGTGTCAGCGAATCAACCAAATTCAATTATTAGTACAGTGCTGTCAGGAGCATCTTTGTCAGCCAAGAGGGAGACTGCCAACAGAAGTGAATTTGAAACCTGCTCGTTCTGAGACTGCAGCGGATGAGCCAACTCACTTTCCAAAAAAAAGGTGAACAAGGTCACATTTTTAGAGAAGTAATTGCCCAAAAAGTAAAAAACGTGTAGCTCAAAGACTCCCAATTATTATTATATTCAGTGGCAGCAGTAGCACATCAGCATAAGGATTTATTTTGTTTGTTATGGTTCACACATGAGACTTTTACAGTATTAATGGCAGCAGGAGAAGATGAGCATCATGATATATATTAAGTTTACAGTGTTAATAATATTGAAGACCTTTTATATTGCAGAGGGTGGAAGGAGGGGAAGGAGTCAGCCTGCAGTTTATATGCTGCTCATATCAGTTAAGGTTCAGATTCTATAACTTCTGTTCGTTAATTGTTAACATTTTGAGAGAGAAGAATTTTAAGACATTATATGTGCTTCAAGAATTAAACTTGTGGGACTGAGAACTGTTTAGAAATGTTTTTCTGACACGCTGTAGATGCTTTAGATCAGCTGTGGAAGCAGCAACTT
Source organism: Centropyge bicolor (assembly GCA_037975185.1). Classification (NCBI taxonomy): domain Eukaryota; kingdom Metazoa; phylum Chordata; class Actinopteri; family Pomacanthidae; genus Centropyge; species Centropyge bicolor. The sequence continues at coordinate 729,814 of JBBMOC010000059.1, read as the reverse complement.
TTTATTTAAATTGCTGGAAAATTATTAAAGGTAGCACAAAAAGGACAACTTTGGATGTTCATCATCTTTCAAAGTTGAGGCTGGTTTCCCTCATTAGTAAAGTCACATCCTCTGCATTGGTACCAGCCTATGCTCTGCCTGTTGGCCATAATACCAAAGGGATTAAGATTAAGAAGATTAAGTTATAGATTGATAGATAGGCAAGAGGTTTATGTAAAAACTTGGGGTCCTTTTAACATGATAACCTGAAATGCTAGAGTTACACCCTTATCCTATTTGTGTTTTATTTCTTTAGGTGTCACTTTGAGGTATGCTGGTCTGCTTAGTATACAATGATGTAACTGATATAGACAATATATTGTTTGGCGCATATAATTAGCATCTACATACCCACAAAGTTTATATACTTGTGCAGGTGGTAAATCATAGACTGTATAAAATATGGACGTAGTGTCCGTGACGTCACCCATAGGTTTCTGAAGAGCAAAAATGAAGCAAATCGTAGTGCGTAGCCATCTTGGTAGCCTACCTCCGGTTACTCCAAATATGGACAAAGAGGTGGAGCGAGGGCGGAGCTGAGGCGGGTCGAATGAACGCTATTGGCTGAAAAAAGCCGCTGAAAAAAGCCGCTTTATTCGAAATAATCAAACTAACTACGGCTAACCAGCTAAGTTAAATGCTAAATATCGTTGCTAGTCGGCTAACCCCACGACGATCTCTTTCCCAAACTCAGTGACTAGAATTAGCCGGGGTGACGCCCTTTAGACCGTCAGTGGCTAGTTGTCAATCAAAGTGGCGCCACTTAGATTGACAGCTATGAATTGTGCATAATGATGTATGCTGTATATTTTAAACGAACGCCTTATAAAAAAATTCCCCCCCCCCAGAGTTGTCATGGAGTAGAAAAACAGCTTATGAGACTAGAGCCATGTTTTGAACCAGGCTATAAATATGTTTTTTTTTTCTGTCGTAAAATCGGACATTTTAACATGGGGCTCAAATGTAATTGACTCCCTTCTGCAGCCTGCTCTAGTGGTTATTCGAGGAACTGCAGCTTTTTTGCATTTCCGCATTGGCTTCATTTTTCAGCGCCGGAGGTTGCCGCTTGTGGTAAATGTATAAACAGGTCATGTGATACACTGCTCTGTCCCCGCTGCGCTAAACAATGTTTGCCAAGTATTCACACACTGGATGCATTTTGAAAGAAGCTCACTGTAAAGATATTCAGAAGTACCAAGAATGTTCATGTCACTTCTCTCCAAAGCAGCAGCAGCTCTGTATTTATTCAGCTTCTTTTTTTCCCAGTGGGTCACTGGTCCCAGACAGGCTGAGCTGAAGCTGGCCGGGGAGATGTTTACTTGACCCTGCAGGGAGATAACCCCAGTTCTGTTGTTCACACAATACAGCCACTTCCTGTCTGGGCCCCACCCACCCTGATTAACAGGAGAGGGGTCAGAGGTTTGGTTTGTCAAACTGTGGTCAGTGTGTCTGTGTGTTATCACAGTTTAAAGTATTGGTGCTAACATTTTGATCATTTAAGGGTGATTTCAGTAGAATAGAGAAAAAACTGTCACATTTCAGTGTCAGAGTGAGACTCATCAACAGAATCAGTTTTATAGTTCCGCACCTGACATTAGCAGAGGGGAATTTCCTGGACTGATTTCTTCACTGATGACCTGAAATGGGTTTGGCAGAACAGCCTCTCACCTTTACTCTCACATATTCAAAATAAAGTGCAGCTTTGGGTCTGCACTCAGCTTTTATCCATCTCATGTTCAGAGGGAATTCTGTTGGTTTTGCATTCATAATTCAAAGGTTTTTAAAACGGTGTGGTTACTCATCTGTGAACCTAAAGGCGTCTTTACTGCTCCAGGCACTTTATTATTATTTTATACACAAAGTCATTTCTGATGGTTAGAATTTCTAAAACTGCTCTGGATCCAATTAAGTGAATTTAAACTGGTTTTAAAGAAAGGAAAATGTCTGATCTTGAAATGTGTTCAGGGCTTAGGCTCACCAAATGAGGAAGCTGATTCATTAAAAATGAACACGTTTATTAACACAACTGATTCAAATAACAACCAATAACTAATTATACAAAAACAAAGGAGGGTCAATGTGTTTCCAGGTCCTTCCACTGTGCAACAATAAAGCCTAAATATCCCACATACAGCTGCTGCCTTCTTGTGTTGGTGACGTCATCTGGAGAGAGTCTGCAGAGCAGCGATCGGTGGAGGTCCAGTACATATAATATAGTAAATACTTTACCTCACTTGTCACTTTATTGTCTTATGCCACTTATTGTTTCTTGTTTTTTTTTTTATTACTGCCTTATCTTTTAATTAGCCACTTACTGGTATTTATTTTTGAGTTACTGTTTACTGTTTGTTACTGCTGCTGTGACAGGTAAATTTCCCCTAAGGGGGATCAATAAAAGTTATCTTATCTTATCTTATCTTACACAGAGTTAGCTGTCAAACATCAAATAACCAATCAAATTCACACTTATCAGAAAAATGAACACTTGAACATTCATCATTCTTTTTCCCCTCTGGCACGGGCTTCTTCCAAAAGTTGCAGGATGAAATCGGTTACAAACACATGCAGCACTAATCCCTATTTCAAACCTGTGAAAATGAAATGCAATTAGATATACAAATAGAATTGCATTTGAAAATCATAATCATATTTTGCTTTGCAATATAGTCAACAGGTACTGCCTAAAGTTAGCAGCCATCCCACAGTCTGGTTGTTTAGCCTTCTGGCTCGGAGCTGGTCATGACTTGTGATATAGGCAAAGATACTGTGTCAGTGTAAGATGCTAAAATCATAGCCTAGTGAGCTGTCGACTTCAAGCTAATATCACAACCTGTTTCAGAAATATAAAAAACATCAAATCTACTCACTCAAAATGTGATTTCTCATATTAATTTGAAAAGTCTGTGTTATCTCCTCACCCTGTCCTCAGTCAGAAACAGCAGTCTTGAGAATTGGCGTTAAGTCTTATTTGTTTTTAATTGTAAATTTCATCACTTTAAATTTACAAAAGATCATTTCTCTATTGTTCTCGAGTGTCTTGTTGATTGAACCAAGTGGCTACAAAAGCCCTTCTGAACATAATGGCAATTGGAATTTCAAGTGCAGCCAAAGTCAAAAGCGGTCAAGTAGCAGTGAAAACTTGTGTTTCCTCCTTTACAACTGAAGTCTCTCTGAAATGATCCATAGATGCATTCCATCTGAATGATAACCACTTGACATTCTCTGCGTTTCCCTCTAAGTGTGATGGAGTCTACTGATGAGGCAGTGTCGTGCACATCGTACAGCCAAGTCTGTTCGGCACATGAACAGCTGAAAACATTGCTGTTCAATATAACATCATTTGTCTCCAAAAACTGGTACAAATTACTGTTGAATACATTTCTTTTGTAGAGGGACAGTGCTATAATTAACCCTTTGACGCCTATTGTTGCGAATTCACCTCAAACCACTTCCATTCAGAATGCATCCAAGGAAGTCTGTGTTCCTCCAATGCCGGTTCATGCATATTCGATACGCACCTAGGAACCTTTTGCAAGCATTTGTTTCTTGGGGGACCGTTCAAATTCGGAACTACATCCGAATATTATATACATACATTAGATATACATGCATTATATGCATTCTGTGTGCTAGAGTAAAATTAACAATCTCCTCTTAATTTAGCATCTGCTTAAAAGCAAAAACACAAATCATTTATTTTTTAATATAGTTGTATATAAATTCGGGCATCAAAGGGTTAAGGTTAGGTTAGGTTTGGGCACAAAGAGGAGCCATTAGGTTTGAGGAAACATCTCGGCCTGGGTTAAACTGACTCCTTTGCTAAGGTTGCAGGACATTCTTTTTCACAGTTAACATAGTTACTGTTAATGCAAACGAACAATTTGTACTGCTACATTTAAGCATCTTGTCACAGTTCTGCCAGTCAGGCCTCTGTTTTTGTGTTAGTTTGTTGGTCAGCCTTAGTTTTTGTTCCATGCACATTCTGCCTGACTTGTTTTTGTTCAGCTCTGGTTGTGTCCTGCCATGTTGTGTCTTAGTTCTGTGTCTTAGCTCTGAGTCTAAGTTCAGGTCTTAATTCTTTCAGTCCTGTCAGTCTTGTCATGTTGTAGTCTTGTCTGTCTGTCCCTATTCACCTGCCATAGCGTCTCACCTCAGGTTTCTGTACTGTCCTACTCACACCGCCTCTGCCTCACCTCACCTATAATCACCCATCAGGACTCTATATAAGTCAGTTCACTTCAGTCTGCCCTTGCTGGTTTGTTGCTCTAGTTCTTGTTCATGTTCTTGTCGTAGTTGTGTTGTCTCTTCATGCCTGTCCGTACTCTTATCATTTTGGATCTGCTCTTCATCTTGTCAATCATTTATATTGGTGGACTTTTTGGATTTTCCTGGACTCAACCCTGCTCCAAGTTTTTGTTAAGATTTCTCTTGCCCATATTAGAGGCTTTACTAAGCATTGGTGTGTGTGTGATGAGTCCATACCTAACCACGCCCCCTGTGACACATCTTATTGTTAAACAACAAGTGGAATTTTTATTATTATATAAACGAATGCATTACTGCTAATATTGCAGCTATATTCAGTGCTGATTCCGTCAGTATTCGGTATTGTGGTACATTCACTCCAAGAGTTCAGCAGACTGTTATTTATTTCAGATTATAATGGTTTCTGTTGGTTTTACTCTCTTTTCATTTTAATATTAACACAGGCCATTTTGGGCCACTTTCTCAAATAATTTATGTTGTTCTTTGGAGGACAACCTTTGGTCAAAGCTCTGACTAGACTTAATGATTAGAAATGTATTTTGTTTGATTCTCATTCGAAAACAAACAGCAGGCATGCCATGTGAGTCACATCAAATTCCAGACTGCCAGGGCCAATGTATGGTGGCAAAGGTCCAGCTGAGGGCTCTGCTTCAATTTTTCTTCGAGCTGTTTGGAATGTTTGTCCCCCACCCCCCACCCAAACTTCCCCTCAGCACTTCCTCAGCCCATCAAAATAAGCCAATCTCCTCAGCTTCCAGGAACAGAAGCTGCTCAATCATTTCCCAGATTGCACACAGTGTAACCAACAGGCTGTAGCAGAATGTCATTGTGGCAACAGGAAAAGTGTTTGTGCACAATCACAGCTGACGCAAATCAGAGAATTTTGCGGCGACAGGAAGAAAAGCAAGGCTATAATTTGACTCCTCTTCGTGCCTGGAAATGAAAGTTGGTTTGGAATTCACGCTGGTAATGAAAGTGGTGGCGAGTTCAACAAGCTGACTTCCAGTGAGACAAGAGAGGAAGCCCTGAGGACATTTCAGAGACATCACACTGTCAATGCAGGAAGTTTTCCACTTGATTGTCCTCTAACTATAATCAGCTACAATAACCAACACATTTCCTGGAAATCCTGGACGTGGGCTGGACCAGCAGGCCTGCTACAACAAGCTTACATACATGTTTGCCCCTTGAGTGTGTGATGTAACGACTTGTACTTAAATGAGCACCACCTGCCTGATTGGACTGACCATGTGCCTGCATGGCCCAACTTCCATCGTCTCATACACAGAGGGTAATGTTGAAACTGCCTGAACCACCTGCAGTGCTTTCTGATGGGATCAGAGCTGATCTAAACAGAACGAAGACTGCAGAGAACTGATGTCCACACTTCTTCAGGATACTTCATGGATGACATTGGTGGTGACAAAAAGGCATAAATGGGACAAAGCAATGACTGTAATTGTAGTAGTTACTGTGTGGAGACTACAGAGTGGGACAGGAGTTCAACACACCTCTGTTTCACTTTATAATTGATCAGGAAAAATACCCAAAATACCTCATGTAATGAGTGCATACGAGTTAGCATGGTTACCAAAAGTTATAATATTATAAGCTTCACGAAAATACATCAGTTTAGTGAACATTTTTTATTTATTTATTTAACCTTTATTTAACCAGGTTAGTCCCATTGAGATCCAAGATCTCTTTTACAAGGGAGACCTGGCCAAGATGGCAGGAGCAAACTTTAAAAGAAATAAAAACTGAGGCAGATGCCATACACTCGTGACCACACAGACGTGGAAACCATGATCTGACCTTTAGTCTTGTTATGTAATGGATAACGAGATATGTGACACTCTTATTAAAGTTATCAATTAGTTAAGGTTATGTTTGCTTACAACCACATTTCCCTGCCTAATTTGCGTATTGAAATGTGATGACAGTGTAGGTAGAACTGAGAGAATGTGAATGCTTCCTGATGCCAGCTGTATGATGTCATTATCCACATAAGCTAATGCTAATATCAGGTAGAAATGGATATGTAGACCGCTCTCACACAACCTAGACATCCAGAAATTCCACTAAGTCCATCTTTACTGGATATATTAGCTAAGCAAAATTAGATTTTTCTACGAATGTGTTCAAGTTACAATGCACCACCAGCATAGTCTAGTTCATTTTCAAACTGCCTGCATCCAGCAGTCATGTTGTCGTGCTCCCTTGGCCAGTTCAGCTGTGATCCGGGCGGCAGGTTTCCAGGGAAGACAAAGCCTGGAGCATCAGAAGCTTGCGGAGAAAGGAGTGTTTTTGTTTTGGCCCTCAAAGGGGCCCAGAGGCCGTCTGTCCCTCCCCATCTCCCTTCTGTCTGAGGAGGGAGGGGGGGAGGGGCGAGCGGTGACTTTTGACACCGGGCATCTGTTGCTTAACCAAGGAGCTCTTTCTGGAGTCCATGTGCAAACTAATACTGTACCAACACCCCCCCCCCCTCCCCTCCCCTCAGTGGCTTCTGACACGTAACACATGGCCCACACGTCTCAGGTTAATGTTGGACTAAACATCAATGGATTCAGTTTCAGTTTTATAGGGCAGCGTGTAAACTGGGTCTAAGAAACGTTTGAAAACCTCACAAGATTCGGAGGTAGTTAACGTGCTGGATAGTTTACATTTACAGCTAGTTTCATTGCAGGCAATTAGTTAATGACTCCATGTTCCCTCCAGAGGATAGAAACAGCAACAATGTGCTAATACAGGCACTAGATACTTTTTTCAAGGGAAGAATACACAATCTGTCTTCCACTCGAACACTAACAATGTTGTGTTTCCAACTCATTCCCTGCAAATGTCCTGTAAAGCTCCGAATGAATAGGACAATCTGCTTCCATTTGGATAAGCGCAGTCCCTCAGCCATTGTCAATCTGTGCTGTTCCTCTTAATTAAATAAGAGGTGTTCCTTTTTTTTTTCTCCCCCTTTTCTTGCTCCGCTGAGTAAGTCCCATTCATTAATGGCACTGCTGTGATTAATGGCTCCGCTTCAAACAGGCAGTGTGCTACATCTGTCGTCCCCTCGGTCAGGGGGACGCACAGTCCTTTTTAACTTTGGGGAGCAGAGATTTGACCATGTGGATGGCGGTGAAGACAGTGGAATAATAATAGCCAGGGCTTGAAGATTGAGCAGGTTCATTGAGCAGTCACGATGCACGTGAGTGTAGAATTGAATTAAATTATCAATAAATAAATTAGAAAAATGTCCTGTTGGACAGAGGACAGGCCTATATTTCTTCTGTTTTGTTTTTAGCAGCTGATTTTGTCCAGAAGACATAATTGCAGTTGTGTCATGATCCTTGGCAGTGAAGTTAAACTAAGGAAAAAATCTGAGCTGGAACTGTAAAATACTGCTGTTATAGAAGAATAGTTGTAATTCACCATATGTGTGTTAACATCATAAGGCAACAATAGGACTGTGATGGATGTTTGTGATGGACAGTTTGAGTTTACTTTTGTCTTCTCGTCCACATCGTTCTGACTAACCTGGAGGCTTGTTTCAACCTGTCTCATCATCTGTCCGCTCTCTTGCCCATGGAACATCTTTTCACACTATATTTCCAGATGAGCACTGGGATGACTTGAGTGTTGAGTGTGTATAAAAAAAAAGTTCTTAAAAGTACATTTTGACTCAGGGTCCTTCTACAGGAAGTCTTAAAGTGGAGGTAATGATGTCAGCCTTGTCATTGGATTCTTAGGATTCATTAGATAGGCTGCTGTAGTTGACACATGTCACATAATTCAGAGAACAAACTTAAATCATATTATTACAAGTCAAATGATTCACAGTGTTCCTTGTGCTAGGAAGCCATGGGGCTGCGTTGCCCCCACGAATATGACCTAGACACACTGAGATAATTGGGATGAAAGCAACCACACACTGTACATCAATTCTCGCCTGGATTCTCTCACTTTAAAAAAATTAAAGAAAAGAACAAGAAGAGAATATGCAATCAGAATAAATTAATAGCTTGGCAAAAGGAAAACTAAAGAGCTACTTACCAGCTTTTTTCTGAAGCTTTCAACAGCATCTCGCAGTCTAACATTTTGTTCATTTGTCATGGATCTACCCAACGACTGAGCCATCTCCATTCGCAGTTGGAAGCTTCAAAATGATAGCATCATGAGAACACAAGCTTTTCCAAAAGGTCAAGAATGAGCTGCCATTTTCAAAAACAAACAGTCTGCACAGTGTCTTTCCACTGACAGTCTGCAAAACCTTGACTTATATTTGTTTCAGTGTTGTTGCGTCTTGCTTGGCCTGTTTTCCATCCAGGTCTTCATGAGGCTCTACTCCTCAGCTTTTACACTTCCACCGCTCTTTTTCTCCACTGAACACTTCTATGTGCCTCTATGTGTCAGTCATCAGTGAAGACCGGCACGGATCAACCAAGCGGCAACCTCCGGCACTGAAAAATGAAGCCAATGCGGATGTGCAAAAAAGCTGCAGTTCCTTGAATAACCGCTAGAGCAGGCCGCAGAAGGGAGTCAATTACATTTGAGCCCCATGTTAAAATGTCTGATTTTACGACAGAAAAAAACATATTTACAGCCTGGTTCAAAACATGGCTCTAGTCTCATAAGCTGTTTTTCTACTCCATGACAACTCTGGGGGGGGCAAATTTTTTTATAAGGCGTTCATTTAAAATATACAGCATACATCATTATGCACAATTCATAGCTGTCAATCTAAGTAGCGCCACTTTGATTGACAACTAGCCACTGACAGTCTAAAGGGCGTCACCCCGGCTAATTCTAGTCACTGAGTTTGGGAAAGAGATCGTCGTGGGGTTAGCCGGCTAGCAACGATATTTAGCATTTAACCTAGCTGGTTAGCCATAGCTAGTTTGACTATTTCGAATAAAGCGGCTTTTTTCAGCCAATAGCGTTCATTCAGCCGGCCCATAGGACCCGCCTCAGCTCCGCCCTCTACCTCTTTGTCCATTTTTGGAGTAACCAGAGGTAGGCTAACAAGATGGCTGCGCACTACGATTTGCTTCATCTTTGCTCTTCAGAAACCTATGGGTGACGTCACGGACACTACGTCCATATTTTATACAGTCTATGGGATCAACAGGCCTTTCCGGCCTGACAGGGTAGCACAGCGAGTCAATCAAGCATCCAAAGAGGGTTTCTGCAGAAGCTGGCCTGCTCGCTGAGCCAGAGAAAACTGTCAAGTGCGCCATTAAGCCAGGCGCAACAACCAGTAAATGTGCCAGCAGGGATGTGTTACAGATGTCTAATTCCACTCACAGGAAAGACAAACGGGATGAGAGTGAACCAAGCATGTAAGGGTTTGAATGGTGTGTGTCAAACATAAATCTCGGTGAATACAGTCCGGCCTTTTGTCTCCAGCGTTAATGTTAAATTTCCTTTATGTAGACACAAGCATTATTGGATCTGACACTGGAATCAAAGCAGTGTCAGGTTTGAAGCACTACTTAGCCACTAATCTAAGGAGATAAAACACTGAATGTTTAATTATATCGATCATGTCCCAGAGTGCTGAACACAGTATTAAGTGCTTGTGAGCAGGAAATTAAACGCCTCCTACCACAGTCTGGCGCCGTTCCCCAATACATTATATGACAGGGAATGTGTGGAAATGACTCTAAACTGGGTCGACTAATTTCAGTGACGTGTATGACATCAGCCACAAAAATGGTTCCCACTTCACTTTGACCTCATTTGATTTTTCACAAACCCACTTTGCCGGTGTTAGCATGAATTTATTGTGTCTGAAAAAGGAGGTGAGCAGTTTAATCTTTGGGAAGAGGTGTGGTGGTTTTCAGAAAGGTCACTTCCTCCTTTGGGGGAAAAGTAAAGAGGAATCAGTCAAAGGGAATGGAATATGAGAAGTCTTTGTGACCGAGCACTTTGTAATTAAAGCCTATAAAACCTTAATCAGGGTGAACTTGTGCTAATCATCCGTAAGAGAAGGAGCAACCGGAGATCATGGGTGTGACATCCCAGGACACACACAACTTAAACAGGGATTTAAACTGCTTTTTCAGGGCAGACTTGCTCGCCAATGGCAGGTCTCCATTCTCTTATCAGATAATCAGGTTATGATCCTCTCGCCCGTCCAGACTATGATGTCATACTCGCCGGACGGAAAGCAGGAAGAAGAGCTCAATATCCCGGTCATTATATTACAGATAAATGGCCGAATAACCAATGATAACACCGGCTTCCTGCAAATCCAATCAAGCTCCTTCACCAAGTGTGGCTCCGTGCACCCACCAAGTTAATGTGTTTGCAGTCGAACCTGGCCGCCTTTCTCTTCTCCTGAGCTATCGACCATCTGCTGCTCTTCTGGACACTGGGGGACCCCATTTGCTTCATTGCATGAGGCTTGTGTGTTACTAATTAGGAAGATAAACACACAGAAAAGAGTAATGGCATTATGTTGACTTACAACACTATTAGTGGATTAAAGCAGTAAGATAAGATAAGATAAGATAAGATAAGCCTTTATTCGTCCCACAGTGGGGAAATTCACATAAAATTCACAGTGGGGAATAAGCACACATGATGTATCAAACTGCTTCATTTAAATAAAAAGATCAACAGGAGTAACTCCAGCTCAGAGTTTTGTTCTGAGGCCGTCTAGTACTTCCTGAATGGCACTGTGTGAAGTAGCAGCCCCTCACAGCAGAACCTGCCACATTAGGATGGCTTTTATTTCATTTAATACCCACTATGGTTTGTGTAGTTGCACTTTATTAATGTGTTAGATGAACACAAAAACTTCAGTTTATCTCTCCTTTTATCCAGAATGTGCACATTAATACCCAGTTTTAGTGTGATTGCCAAAACTGACTACGTTGGTAGGTTTGAGTCTGACCTAGAGAGTAAGGTAGAAAAGAATAAGAAAGAAGAAAAGGATTTTTTTTGCATGTTTGTTTGAGAAAATGACATTGGCCTGCACTTTGGACTTTGTAACTTTGCAGAACTTTGCACCTAACAGCTATATAACAGAAAAGGAATGGGAAATAAACCAAAAGCATAATATGTATTAACGTCTCTCTTCACATAACAAGCCAGATTCATGTCACGACCTATCTTAAAATATCCTGCTTTGTTCACATTATTGTTCCCTTCTCAGATATTTCAAAAACATTCATCTTCCTTTAGCTCGTGTGCAGCACATTGTGGCAGGATATGAAGGTCTCCTACACAGGCATGCAGAGAACCTCAACTGTGAGCGGATAAGCACCATAATCCAGCAGATAATGTGAGTGTAATAGCTACCTTTTACATGGCCTGTGTGTGTGTGTGTGTGTGTGTGTGTGTGTGTGTGTGTGTGTGTGTGTAGCAGCAGGGATCCTCCACAGCTTAAAATACACCTCAAGATTGTTTTCACATCGAGTCAGGTCATGTTTTATTGACACAGTGTCCCAGTCCAAAAAATGTCACTATAAAGTGTGTTGAAAAGAAAAACACATGTCTATCAATGTCATGGATGTATAGTATAAAAACGTATAAATAATGTAAAGGGCCATCCATCACGGTGGTGACAGGACAGGGATGAGCACCTGAAGTGTCAGTGTTAGGTCTTTTTCATGAGAGGAACACCTTAAAAAATCTTTTTTCATCTATTTTGAAAAATGAATGAAATTAAATGCCTGAATTTTAGAGCATGCTCCATAGCAGTCATAACCTTTAAGATTTTCCATATACAAAACCAAACATTGATATTATTTATGTCCACTTTGCATTTCATAACTGCCTTTCCTTCAGCGGATTCAAGTTTTACTTCCAAGATCCACTAACTACCTTTTTTTCCACTGAAGCTTTTAACCACAATAGTTCAGAGTCAAAGTGTTGAGCGTCTTCTTCAGGGGTTGTGAGCTGTCATGTGACACCATCATAAGTGTATGTAAAGTCATTCATAGTGTTGCACCCGCTTGCAAAAGTTGTCATACAAAGCCCCCCAGTTCCGATGTCAGATTGATGGGGGAGGAGTTTTTCAGACACTGCTCAGTGATCCGAAAAGCTTTTAAATTAAAGCATATCGACCCCTTAAATCTTATTTGTTAAAGAAATGGAACACAATTAATCTACAATGTGTTTGCTCCACAGAAACAGAAACACCAGCTACTCCTTCAGTGTTATGTTTCTGATGGAGTAGCCGTTCAAGGCGTCACATCATTCTCTTATCACACACATTTCTATGAATGACACTGTTACCAAATCAACCACAACTGAAATCTTTATAACTTTAAGGATACAGAAGAATAGTTTGGCTTCCAAACATCTGTGTGGGGCAGCTGAGTGAAGTTCATAAATTCAGTGCTGCACGTCTCAGATCATTTTACATGACATGTCACAGGAAGTGTCAGATTGACAAAAGCTGTGGGATGAGCTCATTCACACACTTCCATGAGAGCACACGAGATGCTTTAAATAGAGGTTTCCCATCACAGGCAGTGAGACACAGAGGCAGAGGTCAGCTGCTTACTAGAGGGCGAAATGAAGTGAAATATTCAGTGGGTAATAAAAATAACCCAGAAGCTCTTTAAAATTACATTCTTGTGTCTTGTATATTTGTGATAAATATTTCATGGCCGGCTCTGTGCCGTCGCTCTCCGCTGCTCCTCTGCTTTGAAGTTTCTTCTTTATTTTTGCATTTGCTTGACTTCTGGCTGCTCGTGCTGTGAGAGAGGTGCTGATGTTGCAGGTGCTGATGTTGGATAGACCAGGAGGTTACAGACATGCATTATGGTTTATACAGTAAGAATGGGAGAAGTCTCTATGCTCTGATTGGGGAATATAAACAAGGCCTAAACCCACAGAGTCATGAGGCAGTAGGTGTTATTTCTGGCATGCATGGTTTCAGAAATGAACCAGTGACAACTTCAAACTTTGCCAAGTTGCAACTTAAATGTTTACTAAGTGACGAGTTACTTGTCGAGATGTTTTAGACATACTCTTAAGGGTTTAACAAACAGTTTGTGCAACTCAATTCTGGTCATGTTCTGCATAAATGATGTAAGGTGACAGAGGTTGAAGTTGGAGTTGTCAAGGCTTGGGTAGGTATTCAACTGCCTGCTTCAACTTAGTTAGAAAATAAGCTCATTCAACACATTCATCAGTTTGAATCTGTTCGCTTTCTGATTCAGACCTCTGATTAGCTTCCCTGATCTGGAGCTATATAAATCAACTTGAATTGGATTGTAGAGATTTTGTAAAAAAAAAAAAAAAAAAAAAAAAAAAAAAAGCTGCAAAAGAGATATTTCCATAAAATTTGCTCTCATCCATATTTTCCAGATTCTTTTTTCAGATCCAGATTTTCACAGACAGCTTCACAGAAATAGCCATGATAAAATATTACAGATAGGCTAAATGGTCGGGAACTAGGGGAGGTTTAGCCAGATCAGGGAGAGTGCACAGCTAGGCAGTGTTGCCCTTCTTCTTCTCTTCTCTGACTTGGTAGCAGTTCCTTTTGTTTCATGCAAACATTTCTACAAAAGTCACCATTGATGAGGATGTTAGTACCTCTCTTCAGAATGTTTCATTTGTCTTCCACCACAATGGATCTTTGAAAATACTTTCTTTGCCTTGATCTCTATCTCACTCCAGTATTCAGAATTTGGAAGATTTTGAAGAATCCATCTCATCCAACAGCAGATTGTTTCTTCTTGACTGATTTTCCATATAATCCATTTTTGAGGACAGATTATTTGTGGATGTTTGGTTATCTGCAAGGCTGTTGGAGATAACCTGTGCTGCATTTGACGGCTTTCAGGTTTACTTATTGCTTAAATCCCTCGAAAAAAAGAATGTTGGTCTAGCAGATTGACTGATTTTGACAATTCATTTACAAAAGTAATCGCAGAGATCTAGATACAGATATAGATACAACAAAATCTGACAGTGTCAACAAGTCATTTGATGAGTCAGCATTATCACTACTGATAAGAACAATGGCCAGAACTGTGAAAATAAGACCAAAGTTGTGTACTGGGTCCCATTTGACACTGAAGCATGGCACTACAGCATACTTCCCTTTTTCATTATTTCTGGCCAAAATTTGAAATGGAAGGAAACGCTTGGTCATACTTGCTGTGTCGGCTCATGAAATATGGATGTAACTGTGCTCTGTATGCAACAACAGCCTCTAGGTTTCCACAGTGTTCCTGGGCAGAGCTGGTGTTTGCTGCCAACCATCTGTAGGGAAAGGAGTGGGTTATATTTAGATCTGCCTTGCATTCATGTGTATACACCCACCAGGGGAATCATAGCTACTATCAAGACACTTCCTCTCTGTGTCATTCATAGGCTTCATAGGCCAGTTACAGGCTGCCTCCTGTGGGAGCTGATTGTGCCAACAAAGGGCCGACTTAGTTCACCTGAAATAGAGTATATGGTAACTAATTTTGCTTATTTTCATTTTTCCTCAGAAAGATTACAGTTCAAAATATGACACATGTCCTTGTCACTCATAACAATATGCATTTTATTTATATGGATCTTTAAATTCCATGTATTGATCAGGGTGAAAGGATAGTTGTGTGACATGAATCCAAATCTGGACCCTACAGGCCGGAGGGTTTCTGAGTTAACATGAACCTCAGTGTCTCTCTGGGAAGCTAATTAAAATCCATCCCAATAACAGGCAAACAAAAGAATTGAAGACTTGTTGAAGGGGAAGTAAAGAATGTGCTAATCAAGGCGTGGGATGTTAGGTTCAGGCGTCAAAGAAAGTCTATTTAATGAGGTAGAGGGGGCGAGAGTCCAAGTTGAAAGAGGACAACGCTGTTTGTTAAAAGTTGCACAAAAGCTTTCTCTGTTTTTCTTTGCTTTTGTTTGCTGTCCTGCATTTTATGTTGGGGGATTTTTTACACGACACCAGTTTGACTTCAGAACTGGCAGACGTTTCACCAGCAGAAAATGTAATGCTTCTTATTCAAGGACAGAGTAACACAAGTCAATCTCAGGCTGCATTAGTGAAAAACATGTTATTTAGGAAAGGATCAGAGCTGTTTTTATATTCTGTTGTGCAAGTTCAGGTCAAGTCTCAGGTCGGGCGGAGAAAACGTCCTGATGCAGATTATTCAAGGCAACATTAAGTAATAACTTTAAAATAACGGCTTAAAAATCATGTTGATGGTGCATAGACTTTGTCATGACTAGAAAAAGACGCTAAGTTACTTTCTTGAATTATGTCTTGTCTCATGTTGTCTCGTCATTTCCTGTTTTATTTTGGTAACCGTCTCCCCTTTCGTTCCAGGTAAGTTGTCCTTCCTTCTGTGTTTCCCGCCAGTGTGATTGTCTCCACCTGTTCCCCATTACCTCGTGTATATAATGTCTGCGTCTTCCCTTGTCCTGTGCCAGTTTGTCGTGTCTGCATAGTCCGTCAACCTACACCTCATGTTCTTTATGCTCTCGTTCAGGTTTGCCTTTTTGTTGTTACTTTGCCTTGTTCATGTCTTGTTCTTTCCTCAGCCTTGTCTGAGTGATTTTCAGTTGTACTTTGTTTTTGGACTTTCTTCATAAGAGTGATTTTTGAGTTTTGCCTTTTTTCATTAAAGATCTTTTATTTTGAAACTTTTGTCTCGGTGTCCTGCATTTGGGTTCAGATCACACTCAGGTCTTGTCAGACCTGCTATAGGGAAAGAGGTAGCTAGTTCATTCCCACTCTGTGCCCCTAACTCCTGTTCTTGAACTTTGTAAGTTGGGTTGGGTTCGATCACTGGTTTTGGTCCACCAGGGTGTGGAGGTTTTCAGGCCTGGGGCGGGAGGGGATTCAATGCTGGCATTGAGCGACGCCAGAGGTTAGGTGGGCAATTGAACCAGGCGCAGCAGCCTCTATAGATTGTAGAGGCCAAGAGGAAATTGATGGAGAAAGCTAAGACAAGACAAGAGTAATTCTCAAACTGGCTCTCAGTCGTTGGTGAGAGTACCACTGCAAGACAGACAGTGAGCTGCTATTCCTGCTGTTGGACTAAGTAATATTAGCATGCTTGAGTTATGTCTGGTGTTGTTGCACTTGCTTGGTGTTTGGCTGTATTAAAGAAGTTGTCAGCTGGCTTGTTTTTGGTCATAAGTAATGCACATGTTTAACTGTACATGTTGAAGGTGGTAAATGTGGTGTGTAAATGAAGAGCACTTAGAAACTAGTGGCGCCCAACTGCAAAAAAAAAAAAAATAAATTCTTGTGTAATGTTGCTTTTAAGCACAAACAAAATCAGCTCATATCAAAACATTAAAGAAGCTCTAGTGTAAGTTCAGCCAGGAAGACAACAATGCTTTCTCCTGCACATGTTCACACACATTTCCCGCCGCCAGTGTTTGGGGCTGTCTCACCAGCTGATCCCTTCCATCCAATAGCACGGTGTTCCACTCACATCACTAGCCTGTCATCTTTCTGCTCTCCTTTTAAAATACGAGCAAGTCATAGCATTGGTTACGAATTTTTCTTGTCTTGTCATAGTCCTGTCATGTCTACATTCTGCCTGTCACTATTAACCTGCCATAGATTCCCACCTCAGGTCTCTGGACTTTCCTCCTCACCCCGCCTCCCCCTCACCTCACCTACCAGCCACTCCCACTTCATCCTATCACCTGTGTTCCCAGCTGCAGCCAATCACCCATCAGGACTCTATATTAGCCAATTCATTTCAGTATGCATTTGCAGGGTTGTTTGTTCTTGTTGTAGATGTGTTGTCTCTTCATTCCCGTCTGTGCTCTTGTCATTTTGCATCTGCTATTCGTCTTGTAAATTATTTATGTTGGTGGACTTTTTTGATTTTCCTGGACCCGACCCCTGCTGTGAGTTTTCGTTACGATTTCTCTTGCCCTCATTAAAGGCTTTGCTAAGCATTGGTCTGTGTGTCCACAACCCCCCCTCATGACAGTGCTTTGTTTAACTTAAGTTACCATATAATAAACTACTGCCCTCAAATCTCACGGTGGTCAAACAACTATAGTTGAAATATTTGGTTTTATTACTTCCCCAGTCAGACCCTCAGAGTCCACAGTCACCTCTGCACCAGTTGTTCACTGAGTCTTATGTGGGGGTGCTTCATTCCTCCTTAATCCCCCCCAGCCCTGGTCTGAGCCGTGACCCTAAGTGTCTTCCACTGCCATGTGATGAGCGCTGCAGGGACTTGTGGGTGCAGCCGCTATAAATCACTGGGCCCAGCTGCAGTGTTGGATCAAGTGTAGGACAAGCAGGCTTTTGTAAAGTGTCTCTAACCGATTCTCCAGGGTGACGAGTACACTGGTTAGCTTCTTCTCCGGTGCACGCTTGAGCTGTATCGATTTTCTCCAACTTGTAGCAGGTCACACACACTGGGGAGACCGGCACGGAGAGGCGGGGATTGTGTCGGACACCTGTTGTCATTCACTTCACGTACATGTGTTGTTTTTTCCTTTTAAAAACTCGAGGTTTAGAATGTGGGGTAGGCAGCTAAACTTTTTAGAGTTTTAGAGGCTAAAGATTAAAAGAATAGTGAGTAATGACATCTAGTCCCGATCATACCCATTTCCCATGACAATTCAGACTCTATATGCTTAAATAATGCCCATTACATTACCATTAATACCTCATGTGCTCTATTATAGACTCATTTCAGTTTGTTTGTGGGTTCATACTTTTCAAATAACCAGGCTGTTGTGGCCTATTTTCCTGCCTTCAGACCCTTTGAAAGTAATAATCATTTCCTACAGTGTCATATGTAAGTCTTTATGCTGTTGGTCAGTCATTCTGCTGTTGCATGTAATCCAGCATTTGTTTTGTAAATCCAAACCAGGAAACCACATGTCTGAAATGATGAAGCCTTACTGCAGCTCCCCTCATTTTCAGCTGGATAAACAGTTTCTCAGAGCTTCCTGAATTTGTTCTGAATGACTGGATTTGTGCAAAACTTACTTTGTAGAATATCAGCATGTGTTCAGTTTGTGAACATCCCTCCATTGCATCTATTTCAGTACACCAAAGTAAGGTTAGTCAGTTTGAGGGAATGATGCTCTGAGGACATGCAGGAGTGAAACTATATAATGGATGAGCTATGTCCAGGATTTTACCAAACAAAAAACATTCATAAACAGCAACAAAATATTAGTTGATTTGGAGAAAGCTGCACTCATTATTTATTCATTGAGTTCCTTTCATCTCTTGTCCCTTTAGTGTTCAGCATTACAGAATAAGCAGGCTCAGAGATATGGCTACTCTATAGTCACATTATTGATGCAACAGCAATGATTTGGATTTATGTTAGTCATAATTTAGCGAGTGAGTCAGACTGAAATTAACTATTGGATGGATTGCTAAGCATTTTGATGACGAGGTGTTGTTGCAATTACAACCATGCCATTTAAAGAGCACTCAAACAGTCTCATAAAATTACAGGACTTTGCCTCAGATTTTCTCTCTAGGAATCTCTTTTAAACCAAAAATTCCCTTGTAGTCTTTGTTAAGATTAGGTTGGCATCAAAACACACAGCAATTGGTATGAATATATAGATAGATCATTCTAATCCTGAAACATTAACATGAACTTGTTATGACCAAGTCCAGAATGTTACCAGGCTGATGAATAGCTTTGTTTACATGTTGGGTAAGTTGAAAGACAGTAAATTCAGTAAATTCACAAACTCCATAGTTTGCAGTCATTCTTTTTGTTGATATGAATATTCAGGTATCTTTTCAGGATTAACCTATTATATCTAGTAAATGACTGAGAATCCCTGCAGAAATGTAGTGATGAGCACTGATAAATCTGCTTTGAGCACAAGATTAAAATATTCAAATAATGATGATAAAGTCACCCAGTTCAATGTCATTACACACAAACTGTGTTGAAAAAAATGGCTGCAATCCTTTTTAGTTTTGTCCAACCAACTGATAAAAATTCAAATTTCAATGCTGCTACATCAGCAGTGCTGTTTAGCCAGGTCTCAGATCATTTAACAAAAAGGATTTGTTAGCCAATGATCTGACATTAAGAAGAGTGAATTTCAGCTGTAGGGATTATTAAAATTGCCTACACCTAACCCAACTTTCATCACAGTGTTGTTGGAGCATAAAACCAATTTAGTGATCTGTACCAGTTTGTGACATCACAGACAGATGATGTCAGAGTATGGAGGGCAGAATGTGTGAAATAAATAAATAAATAGTGGAATAAATAATTATTGAAACATTTAATTAATTAATTGTGTATTTATTTATTTCATTTTGGCACATTCTGCCCTCCATATCAGAGGGTCATCACATCAGAAAATGTGTATCCATCTGGGGGCATGGACAAACACTGTATTTTGTCATTTCCTCCAGAGGACTTGGTGAGTCTTGATAACACTGATGTGCTCTCATTCCCAGTCAACAACATGTCTTGTTGTCGAGCACACTGTGACATGGTAATCCTGGAATTACCCGGTCAGCTGGGTATAGACTAATCAGTAATATATTTCTAAAGATCCTAACTCTATTAGGAGATTTAAAAAAATGAATGACCCTGTACAGAGAGAAACCTGTGCTTTTACTCTTTGAGTTTCTGGTGGAAGAATGAGAGGTAAACAGAAAATAAAGCATGCAGTTGTTTTTCATGGAGTTCCCCTATTGGTTCGGAAGCCCAAGGGTAATTCTCTGCCTGTTCAGTGGGACTTGTGCTGGGACTCATTCCATAACCAGAATAAATTAATCAGAACTTCACGTTGCTGCCTGGCCCCCGAGGAGCAGCCGGTACTATAATCAAAACAGGGCTCAGAGGGGTGCAGTGTGTTTCCACAGGATCATCAGGAAGAAATCAGCGCCTCCACTTATCACACCAGTCACAGCGGAGAAAAAGCCGGTAAACTTCAACAGACTTTCCTAACTGGGTGATGATGCAGGAGTTGTGCTAACACACTGGAATGGCCTCACTGCAGCATGTGCATGCACCTGGGGTTCAGGTTAACAATTAGAAGTGCTTGAGGTCCGAGAAAGATCTTGATCTTGGTTGAATATTGGAGAGGTCAACACTGGCTGCAAATACATGATTCAGTCTTTACCCTCAATCACAATCTTTTGCTGCAGTATTTTGGAAGTGATGTTTTCCTTCTTTATCAATCTCACGTCCGTTCCTTAAGTACAGAGCTTGAATCTGTACATGTTTAGCCTAGCTTAGCATTAATAGGGGTCGGCTGTTCAAAATAAAAAGAACTGTCAAAAGCACACCTCCAAAGTTGATAAATTTGCAGCAACTGTACATAAACAGAAATGTGAAAATGACAATTTGTGGTTTTAATGGAGTTCAATGGTGTAACTGTGCAAGTCAGCTGTCACAGTGAGGTTGCCAACATGGCACAGGTCAACAACCTCCAAGGGAACAAAAACAAGAACCTTATCTCACAAACTTTAACTATGCTCCTCAATGTGTGATAAGAGTAACGATGGGAAGGTCTGCATTGTTCCTTTGCAAAATATCATCACAGGTACAGCATAGCCCCTCACACACAAGTATGAATCCAACTTAACCCTTTATCGGGCAAGTGACTATTTTTGGTCATTTCCGCACCATTTACAAAAGTGAAATATTGCAACAGACAAAATTTTACAACAGAAATAAAGTTTTCTTACGTACTTTAATAACACTCAAAGGTTACATTTTTGAATTTCAAACTATTTCAATGAGTGCCCTATAAAGGCTTAACTCCCACTAAAACCATATCATTCTGTTCATGTTCTTGTTCAACAATGGCTCATGTAAAGAGCTTTAGAATGTGCTGAATCTAGCTCTATACATAGCACATGGATATGACATTGATGTTGATCTTCTCATCTCATTCAGCCAATAAAAATAAACGAATCATTTAACCAAAAAATGTTATGAGCCTAAGCCTAACAACACACTGGATGCAGAACATAAATCTTTATCTCCAGTGTCAGAATCGTGTGTTCTCTGCACCTAACCATCCACCCTGATCTTCCCTGCGGCTTCTCCAAGATTGTCGCACTTCCTCTATATGAAGAGATGTTGACAGTGAATGTAATCTGGGCAGCAATTACGTTACATTTTGAGTAGTAATTGAATGTATTTTTGGAGACAAGGTTGGCATTACAACATGGAAACAACCTGATAAATACAAAGTAGTTAATGATATATTATGTTGAATATAATAATCTAAAAATCTTTGTTAAAATTTGACACATGAAAATATAATGTTCTTCAGCACAGACCTTGGTTGGAGTCTTCTCTGATTAATATGATTTGTGTCATTATTAAGAATGTCCTCAGCTCCTCACCCCCCATTAATGGAAACAGATAATGAATCAGGAGTCACTCAGAGCCAAAGACTCCTTTCAGTCCAGGAACAAGAAATCTATTTAATGCCACAGACACGCTTGTCTGCTGTGATGAAGAATGTCCTTGTAATCCAAGCTCTTAATTACACCACAACATAAAGGAGATACATCACTGCGCCGAACAGCAAATGGAGCTGACGTAACCGCAGTCACACACGCAGTGATATGTGTGGCACTGTTGATCACCAAGCAAAGAAGCTGGCATTGTAATGTAAAGCTACTTTAGCACTAGTTCAGACACAATGACAGTCGTTTATCATCAGACAGTGTGATACATGTTGCTGTATGTGCATCTCTTTGTTTCATATGTAGATGGAAAACGCCATTCAAAATTGTATTAAATACTGGAAACATAAAAGAGTGGTGTTAAATTCCTTCAATAATTAGAAGTTCAATACATATTCTCACTCCATCTGGTTCATTATTTATTGAGTTGTCAAATATTGATGCATGGTGGAATCTGCTGTCCCCCCAGGAGCAAACATATGTGGTTTATGGGAAAGCAGAATGGTTGCCACGGATTTCTGGGCCAGGAAATGGAGCGGTTTCCATCCAAAAACTTTAGATTACGCAGGCTAATGTAGTAACTATAGAGTATAGTCATGCTGTAAATCTGTGGTTGTGCAGTTCGAAAGTAGCGAGCTTGCCAAACCTCTGTGGCCCACTCCTAATCTCTGCTTCAGGCTAATAGCTCAAGGCTATAATAGCTGCTACTAACACGCACCCGAATCTGCAACTGTCAGCAGTGGAGTTGTACTGTGGATAATGTGGAAGGAGAATGTTTGGAATAGAAAAGACTGCTGCTCCATTTGGATTCTTTTTTTAAACTCTCCAACAATGTTCTAAAATTGCAATCTAAAATTTTGGGGTTCTTGCCGCTGATGTAAATTATAGGAGTCTCCTGAATAATTGAACAATACGATGGATTTAGATTATGGCCATTACTGTTAATTATTTAAACTTTGTGCCTTAAAAGTTTTTGGTATGACAAATGGCTCTTAATACTACAATACCCATGAGCCTGCTGTTGCTAAGAAGAAGCCAGGCACTTGTGGTGCACATCATAGATGCTGATCATGTGGGTGCTTGGGAGCCTGGGCACCCAGAGGCAATTGTGAGAACACAAAAGGAAATCATACTGTATAGTGAACACATCAGAAGAATGATAACTTTGTCCAGTGTGAAAACAATGAGACTGTGAAATAAACCTGCTCACTCAGACATCAGACGCCCAAGCTTCCACCCAGTCAGTGGTTTCATCCTTACCAAGTGTTTGATCGCTTTCGTGAACTGATTGTGAGACCTAAATCGGCATTAGGATAATGCACATTAAACCCAGACCGAGTCATACTAGCAATGCCAGTCAGTTGTCATCTATGGTGAATAAGCCCTTGTCTGTATGAAATATGCTTTATGGTCCATTACATTACCTTGTTGCTTATCTAAATGCACATATCCAGCTTCCAGCCAGGTGGTAGGCATGTGACTGTGGACATGTAGATTGTTAGACAGGCTTTGAAGACAAGATAAGAAAATCACAAACAGCAGAGGTTGATGCCCATCATATCCTTGGAAGTGTTCTGTCAATCACTTAACATTGTCTATGCAGTAAACGTAACAACTCTATCTACAGTTTCACCACATAAGTATCAATCAGTACAATCAGCAAAGAGACTAAAACCCTTAAAATCAGATAAAAGGGACATACAAACATATGTACTGTAACTCATCTTTTATCTTATTTGAACATGTCAGTTTGCATGCCAAAATTGAAAAAAAAAGTAATTTTAGCAAATGTTATGAAGAATATATTTTGCATTATGCATGATTATTTTCATAGAATTGGAGCTCCCTGTGGCACATAGCATCATCCAACATCCAGCCCTCAGGTCTCATTTGTCTGAGCAGAGCCATTAGCTCGGTCACATGGCAGCCACTCTCCTGAGAGACACTCAGGACCATATGGCAGATGACACCAGGCCTGTGTCGTTTATCTGGACCTGGGCGGGAACGCAAGTAAGGCTGGCCTTGTTGTTATCCGAAGCCTTGATAAGAAAGCTTTAATATCCTCCTCCCATAGCAGAGATCAGAAAGGAGAGAGAGAGAGAGCGGCTAGGGAATAGTGGTGGTGGGGAAGTAGGAAGGAGAGGGTTGCCAAGGCAACTGGTTACTCAGTGACAAGCTCACCATAGAAATACACTCATGTTACATCAGTCTTATTACTCCATCAGTCCCCTCCCCCATCATATCAGACTGAGAGCTGTTTTAGTGAGCACAAATCAAATGGGTGATTAAAGCCTTAAATAAACCACATTTCTTTTCACCAAGCTCATGTTTCTATGACACCATCAGACACTCCCCATAAACCATGACTAGAATTAACTCGAAGGATCCAGCTTATTTAGCATTTTTTCACAAGCTTTGACTCGACAAGAAAAAATAATGCCACCTGAGATTGACAAATTCTCGGTGACCCCCACTCAACAGTTGTTTTGAAGGAACTGCATTTGTGGTATTCTCGGCTTTAAAGAGCAGAATCCTGCAAGGACTGCTTTGCTTGCAAGAGCTGAATAGTATTTAGGTTACCATGGAAACTTTGGGAGCAAAACTGAAATAAAGGGAGTGGAGCGCGGCGGCCCTTTGCTGGGTGACAAGGGAGTGATACTCTCTTTGTAGAGGAGAGGAATGTGAAAGGCAGCCTCATCTGTATTCTGGCACATGAACCAACCCAAAGATATCCTATGCATAACTGCAGTCGCCCGAGGCCTTTTTAGAGGTAGAGGGATTCTCTGCTTTCCCTCCGCTCCATTTAAACCTTCAACACTTCATCTCAAGTTATTTTTCCAAAAGAGCTCTTCCTGGACAATTAGCAGATAGAGTAACAGGCCAGCACATAAACCCGAGACTTGTCACAGAGTGAAAAACAACTTCTCCAGACATCCAGGATACGAGCCACTGAGTGGAATAATGAAGTGTCTCGGTGCCTCCCTGGAGTCTCCCCCGTTCAGCCGACAAAATGTAGTTACAGCGCTGGACTCTGCTGAATGGTGCCTGTGCAGCTAATTGGAACATTATCTTGGGCTCAGACCAGAACCATTGTTAGATGGATTTCAGTCACCTTCGTCCGAGCCCTATAAAACCCCAGAGCCCTGTAGGACACATCTGATTGGACAAGGAACTGCATCACTTGGATTCCTCTGTTTATACAGTCTATGGTTGGCACACATGCAGAAAACTGAAGTGTCAAAACATCCTGCCAAGGCCAAGAAGCCATGCTTGTTGCTGTAATTAACATCAACGTGACAATAATAAAACAGCGTTGACTATGCAGATGGCAAATTGCTGACTTTATGATGAACTTCATGTCATTAGCATAAGAAGGCATATTTCAGATGGCTTTTACCCGCCAGATGCCTCTAATTGATCCTGTCATCGGCCTCATTTTATTATTTTTATTTGAAGATGCTACATCAGCTTCAGCCTCAACTCCAATATAGTGGAGGCAACTGAAATTTCACTTCTGCTGCTCAAAGCATTATAAAATGCCATTTTAAAAAAATCAACAGCAACATCTCATTCCACAGTGTCCCACTTAAGCCCCAGGAACTGGTATAGCTTCTTTTTTTTTTAATTTACATAGCCCCAAATTAGGTGAATCAAATAATCAGTTATATACATGGACTATTTTTCCTGCATCTGTTTGAGATAGTAAATGCATTATTTTTGCATTGTTACATAGGTGGACAAAGGCAGTCAATGAAGTTTGTTTTATGTCTTTTATTTTTTATCAAAGATGGGCAATGTCACCTAGAGTAAGCAAGTAAATAACCTGTTTCAGAGGTGTTTGGGGTACAAGTACAAGAACTTCAGATTTGTCTGAGACTAACAGCAGAAAACTGCAACTCATCTTGGGTTTTCATGCCCAAGCATGGATAAAGTTGAGCTAAATTCCCAGGTTTTTTTCCGACATGATCAATAGATATAATTGGGTATCATCTGCATAACTAGGAACGTTTATGGACCCATGCTAAAGGAAGCATTTGTAAGGTGAACAGAGTTTGAAGTTCCAAGCACAGAACTTAGGTGTGCATAGACGATTCATCATTACCATGTACAAACTAAGATATAAGACTTAAACCAGCTTAGTGTGGTTTATTGTTTTTAAATCTTTCGATCTCTGTAACAGGATGTGATCAATGGTGTCAAAAGATGCACTAAGATCTAACAAGACAAGTCCAGAGATGAGTCCTTTGCCTGATACAATTATGGAATTTTAAAGTTTATCAATGTTGTCACTGTGCTATGATGAACTCTGGTGAAAGCTGGTGACTGCTTTCTCACAGATCATGGAGAGAAAGGGAAGGTCAAATATAAAACCCCTGGATCAACAGTAGGCTTCTAAAGAAGAGGTTTGATTGCTTTAAAGGACTGTGGTGCACAGCCTGTTAATAAAGACTGATTGATTGCATGTCATAAAGCAGTGCTAACTTACGCATCCTGGTTGGGATGGGGCCTAAGAGACTTGTTGTTGTCCGTACTTGCTCTGGAGGACCTTCCTATATGTTAAGACTAGCCTGCCAGACTAAACAAGATTCTTCCAGTTTGGTAGAAAGCCATTTCCTTTCAAGAAGTTTGCTTTCATTTCTGGGTTTGAGGTTTGAGGTTTGAGGGGCAATAGATTTGAGTCTCATTCGCACTGAGCCTGCAGCATTATAAACAAGATAATCAATTTGGGAGGGGCTAAAGTTAGAATAGTCGTAATGTTGACCACTGAATTATATGCCAGCTTTCTTAAATTTAGCTCCAGCACTATCTGATGGACATCCAATGTAAGAATCTTTGCCTAAGGGCACATAATCCAGTATTAGGACTTCAGACATTATTTAAAAATGGGCCAATAGAAGAGGATTTTTATGGAAAGACTATTAAGTGTTCACTTTTGATTGATTTATACTGAATGGTTTATACTGAGTTTGGCATTAGGGTTGATTCATAAGCCTGAGTAAAGCATGGCTACAACTGCACCTCCTCAGCCAGTGCCTCAAGAAATGTGAGTATTAATATGACTGAGGAGAGTGGCTTCTTTTCAGCTGACATATTCTTTATGACACAGGCAGGGTTCAGTGAGACAACATCAATAGGATAATCTGATGTGAAATCATTCACTAATCCCACTTTAGAAGACAGAGATCTTTTTTGAGTCCACATTTAATTGTCACATATTGTTGTACTTTTTCAGCGGTGGTGTTAGTTCATGTTAGGTTTTTATGTACAACTCCTCCTCTCAATAAGGAAGTTTAATTGTAAGAATTTGGTGCTAAAACAGCTAAGAAGCTATGATAGCTTTCTCCATTTTGGACTCTCCAGCTTCCTGTTCCCTCAAAGGTTCAGCACTGTCCAGACTGTTGGCTATAAGGCAGCGGCACAGATTTATGGGACTAAGTTCACCAAAGTTGAACTCTACATGAAAGATATGCATGGAATGAAATTGTAAATGATGTTGTGACTGGGCCTTTATGCAGCGTTCGCAGAACAGGAAGCACAGAAATTTCATTCTTCCATTCTTCCAACCCTGGAGCATTCATGCATTATTCCAAGATGGTAAACCACGCTGCTATCCGTGTAGTCACAAAAAAGGAAGAAATACTGCTATCTCATTCCCAATTGGACATGATGGACATGACATCATGCAGTCAGACATTATAGATAGCTTTACTGCCCTATATATTTGAAGCTGAACGATTTAACAGGAAGCCAACATTATTCTGGAAAATCGAGACCTCAGAATAAATAGTTTTCACTGGGACTGCTTTCTACTGAAGAAATGCTCCCTATTAACACAGGGAGGCTCGTGGTTTATCCAGAGTGATAGAGACACTATTACCAGAAAGACATTGTTGTTTGTGTGATTATCAGTGTGATTTTCAAAAGCTGCAAGCACCACAAGCGAAATTCCATTCACCTCCATGTATTAGGGTTAAGGCAGAAATCTCAGAGACCGATATCTAAAAATCTTGGCAATTAAACCATCTGCAAGACTAAATTGTCCCTTAAAGCTTCAACATCCAGGATCTGCTTTTAACACACAGAGATTGTGTCTGCGTTAATCCTGGACTGTGCATCAGTGGAACTTACACATGGAGGGGCAGCGTAGTATTACCTCATCCCTAATCACATTATTTAAATTACTTTTCCTTTCTCTGAACACCAAGCGCAGACCGCAGTCCTCTCCCATTTACTGTACACCAAAGAGCTTCACTGAGGCTACTGTAGAGACAATATTCATTTTTCATTTTGAAACTCGATCAAAGTTGTTCCTAAGCAGCAACCTCCGGCGCTGAAAAATGAAGCCAATGCAGAAGTGCAAAAAAGCTGCAGTTCCTCGAATAACCACTAGAGCAGGCTGCAGAAGGGAGTCAATTACATTTGAGCCCCATGTTAAAATGTCCGATTTTACCACAGAAAAAAACATATTTACAGCCTGGTTCAAAACATGGCTCTAGTCTCATAAGCT